>QZWR01000308.1:0-19879 GCA_004114325.1 Zoophagus insidians | reverse complement strand
CCCCCCCCAAAACTCTCTTGTGTTTTCTCTTTCTCTCCTCTCCTGAGTCGCTTCATTGCAACTTCGGTCACCCTTCCCCCTCTTAAACACAACAACAGCACCCCAAAAAAGTTCACCCCTCAGGCCTCAGAGCCTGACACCTCGAAGAAGAAAGAAGTCTCCTCTTTTGCCTTTTTGGGAATTTCGGAAATTAATTTTTCAGTATAATGTTTTTCCACATTTTTTCTATTTTTTCATTTTCCTTGCTTATAAATTTATTTTTTATGGCACTACGTTCTTCAATTAGTAACGGGCATTCTGCTCGTATGTGTGGAAACTTGCCACTTACGTTATTGCAATGATTGCACAACGGAGGGGCGCCTTTCCAGTGTAGGATACAATTATTTAAGAAGTTGTTCGTAATCATACGAGACATTGATTTTAAGCAGGAAGGATTGTTTTTAATGTCCATATATATTGTTGCTTTATCCGTTAAGAATCCATTGAATTTATCAAATTGGACAAGCCGAACGTCCATATTCAAAGATTTAAAGTACATTTTTATATTATTTTCAATTAATTCCTCATTGTTAAATTCCAAATTTTCAATTCGAAAGCGAACAAAATTTGCTGCTTCCGGGAATGAGCGAGTAACCGTAATTTCGAATCCGCTAATTTTGGGCAGATTCGCTAAAAGGACTGAAAGGTCTACTTCTTCCAAAAAATCCACAAACAGCAAGCTACGGTCTGCCTGTACTGTTACTTGATTAATTTTTTCCCTTAGCTCATTTGTAATACAATTCCCGAAGAGTTGGAATTCTAGTCCCTGAAGGTTGTAAAGTAGAAAATGGTCGCTGTGAGATCTCAAAACTGTCCCCAAAGATGGGGGGCGTGGATCTCAAATTTTTTCCTGCAATGTTGGCAAAGGTGATTTTTTCTTTGTATCCCCAAGTTTTGATCCCTTGAGGAACAGAATTCTGGTTGTTTGGGAATCCCATGGTTGCCATTTTCCCCCAGGTTTGTGGAAAGAGCGCACCTGACCAACGTTACTCTTACTTTTTTTTTAGAAATCATGCTTCCTTTCTTTATCGTCGTACTTTCCTTTAGCGTCGTCATTCAAGCCGTTCCTGAATCCACTCTAATGGATTTCTTCATCAATCCCGGTTGCACCAGAGACTACGATCGTGGACCTGGGGTTGATGAGGTTTGTGCCCCTGGCTTGGAAAAACTGGGTCCCAGATGTTACAAGCCATGTGAGCAATCACTAATTAGCAATGGTGAGTCCCCTTCTTCCACCTCCTCAACAGCACACGTTAGGATTATATTGCTATACCTATTATGTTCGTAATTTGGCTAATGGACAAAATTGTGTCAATGAAAACAAGAATTCAGAGGGTAAATGCTTGACACCCTGTCCCGTAGACTACACCCCACGTGGCAATTTCTGCATTAGTAACAAGAACGGCGTGTTTAGAACCGACATGGGTCCTCCCACTGCCTGTCCCAGCGGTTTGGAAAAGTCCATGGGATACTGCTACAGAAAATGTACGCCTGGTTCGACTCCCATTGGTAGGTTCTGTTTGAACGCCAAGTGTCCCAAGAAATATCCCTATTCGTACATCGACAAACTTTGCTTAAAGAACGAGGCAATTGCTAATGAGATTTCCAAGACTCGCGTAGTGCTGAATGACGTAGGCTTCTCTTTTGAGTAATTTATTTACCCTTTTGTGTGTTTTATAGGAGGAATTTTCGACATTTATGAGCCAAAGTAAGAAATTATGCCCAGCCCCGTAAAAATAGAACTCCTTTACTTTTGATCATTTATTGTTTTACACTGCTCTTTCTACGCTCTTTGTACTCTCTGCGCCCTCTGCGCTCTCTGCAAACACTTGCAATCAAAATCGAAAAACTGGTAATTCTCCTATGGGAAGTTGCGCTATTTCCCGTCCAACCTCCGTGGCCATCCAATTTACCACACTCTCTTTCCCCTTTTTGTCTGAAGAACAGGGCTCCTCCCTTCTACCAATTAAAGGGTTACTATATACATACCACTTACCTCTTCTTGGTAAAAGTTGTTGCTGGTGATACTGACATGTGGAAATTGAATAAAGGTAATTCTGATATTGGCAAGCTCAAGACTTCCAACCTGGCTTTTTTCCACATTTCCTCATCTCCATCTTTCTCTTCCTTTTTGGTAGATGGTACCGGTTGTGCCTTTGATGTCGACAGTTGCTGAAACGTAAACTTTGGAGTCGGCTGTGGTTGCATCGCTGGTTTCAAAGGGAGCTGAAACGTGGAATTTGGAGTTGATTGAGGCTGAAACATAAATGGTTGCGCCTCTGTACTCGAGGGGAGATTAAATGCAGACCTTTGTGATGACTGAGGCTGTAACATTGTTGGTGGATTTGGTAGCGGTAATGGTGCTATTTCTTCAACTTTTTCGCGCTTTTCCCTTCGTTCCTGTTGCTGCTTATCGTTTTTTACCAAAGTGACCAGAGGAAGAGGTGGAAGCGAAGGGGCCAATTCAAACTTTGGAATGGGCTATCACACCAATTATAAATAATAATTAATCGCACTTGATACCGGTAATATGACTCGTTCCTTGGGAGAATCGATCACTTGAGCCTTCGTTATCATGTCATTGGATTTCTTGTAAGGATTATCAGTCGCCGTTTCCTACACTTTGTTAAATAATTTGTTAAAAAAACTACCTTTTGCTTCTTTTCCGTTTCATGAACATTGATTACATCCATCATCATGTCAGCGATACTGGTAGTGGGTGGTGCTTCTTCCATTTCCTCCCTGGTTAAGCCGCCTTCATCAACAACTTCATTTTTAACCTGCTCTTCAGTTGCCACTGGTTCTGCAATTTCTTCTAGTTCTTTCATAATTCGCGACATTTCATTCTTTCTTCGCTCCTCAGTCTTTCTCATCCTCTCTGCGAGTATCTTTAGCTTTTCATTATTCATGTACGGCGAGCTAGCTTCAGTGCTATATCCAGGTGGTAGTATATACGGATACTGCATATATTTGGACCTTTTGGTTGTATTTTCACCTATGGAGAATTCACCCAGAGTTCTCTAACAATTAAAGGATTAATTCTATATCCAAGCAAATTCTACCTTTTTGGCTTTGGGATCAGGAACAATAACCCTATCAATGGTTTTTCCAAAGCGATAATTATTTTTAGTCTCATCTTTTCCTATTAGAAATTGAAACAACAACTCAGGGTAAAGAGCATACCATTAGCTTCCACCAAATTATCTTCCATCAGCTTTAAACAACCTGCGATTTCTACTGGTGTTAGTTTTTTGCTTCCTTTTTCTTTGAAAAAACTTTGCAGTAATTGGTTGTTGGATTCATTTTTCAAAGTTGACGGTAGTAAGAAGTTAAATTGGTTCGGCGTATCGGAATTGTTTAGCGACATTGTTTGACCGTCTGGAGGGCTCGATGGGAAGTTTCTTGATGGAGTAAGTTGAAGATAAGGGCTTTCTCTGAGCGAAGGTATAAGTGTTGGATTGGATTTCAGCTTGAGATTCGAGTCCAAATCAAAAGCAGCATTGTTATTCGGTGACTGAGGACATGGAGACTGATTTACGAAAAGATCGACACTTTCCAACTGAGACAATTCCGCAAGCTTTGAAATCTGCATCTCAACATGGTCTGTAAATATTAAAAAAAGGATATCTACCTCGGTTTCGTTAAATATGTTCGGAGATTCAGATAAAAGTGTAGTTTGATTCGCGATTTTTTCGGATTCCTCAGATATGCCTTGCCCCAGATCCACACTTTCAGCGTAGTTCTTTTTGGAGACTCGTTTGGTCGGAGTCAACATGCTGATTAGTTCTTGAAACAATCCTGTTGATCGAGGCTACAAATGGTTCAGTACTGAATGTTGGTAAACTTACCGGCGTTTTTACAGGAGGTCGTTCATAAGGGCTACTACGAAGGCGCTTTGTACCTCCTTCTTCTGTTTCCGTTCTTTTAGCAAATGGTGAAAACAGGAGATTTCGTAGTTTCCGAAGCGGCGACATTTTTTTCGCGCAAAAAATTATGCTCACGTGGCAGGTCACTATCAATTCACTCCCAGTGATGGTAAAATCATGCTTGCAAGTGTCGACTTTTATTATCGTTGATTGGTAAGAATCATTGAGGAATGGGAGAAGTATTTAAGCCAGGAATCAACGATGTTGACGTACAGTACAGAAATGTTGGATTTGCAAGGTGATAAAAAACGAAGAAACAGTTTGTTGGAAATAAAAATCAAGTACAAATTCACTTCTCACTTCAGTTTATTACAATATACCCATTGATAATAAACTCTCACATTTAACGCACTTGAGCTTATACAATAAACTCTCTCTTATTATACTTGAAATACAACAATTGATGGTGTTTCCCTTAATATTATATTACAAGTGAAGCAATTTGATGGGTTCCAGAACCTTGAATAAATGTAAATTGACCTTTCCAGTTATGTCACCTCCAATAAAACCTTTATTTGCTAAAATAAAATAAAGCTGAGGAAATATCCAAAATCAAATGCCAAAATTAGGAAGGCTGATATTTTTCCTTGTCCAAATATTTTTGAAATTTAATGTTCTCCTAATTCTTCTTGTGACGTAATAATCAGAACAATACTAGAGGATATGTTCAAATTCCGTTCAATCAGATGACTTGGTCAACTCAAAGCTTTAAAAGGGCCCCATTTACACAGAACAACGACTCTTGACATGCATTTTTCACTTCCACTACTTTTTGTAATTTTCAACACTTTAATCTACGCTGTTCGTAATAAATGGAATTACAACTGCAACGCGATGATAGCTGGGGTTTTTCCAACGGAGAAAGAGCAGCGCGTTTATGGACAAAACACTTGCGCGTTCAAGGGGAAAGCATACGATCAAGTTTTATCCAACATCCCACCTAATATTGAAAAAATTGATCAAGTAAGAAAGGAAGTTGAAGAAACTATTCCAGATGACGATGAGGAAGCCCTGGATGCCTTTCTTAAATTTCGAAAGTCAGTATTTGCGAGAGATCGAATTGAGGATTTCTCTCAAACCGAAGAAGAAGCCTTTAGGGATAAGATGAAACTCTTCGCGTTTGCTGAAAGGAAAAGCCTTAATTATCGGGTCACCAAATCATTTCCTTTCGTTGGTATGGAGGAGCCATTGAACTGGCTAGATACAATGCACTTGTTATATTTAAACTTTTTAAAATTGACTACGACGCTTTATTATATTGGAAAGAATCATTTGAGACTTGCCAAGGATACTTCAAATAAAGATTATTGCAATCTATTAGGAAAAAGCTTGAATGTAGATAATGGTTGGGGGAAAGGATTAGCAGAAAACGCTTTTAAATTAGTATTTCGGTGCTACGATTCTTTTCCCTACAATGAAAAGGCATCAACTATGGTCTGGGATCTGGCTTTATTGTTGGTTGATTTTTATGTATTTACTAATTTTACTTCGAATGGAATTGGAGCACAAACTGTATTTCGCACCTTAAAAGAACAGGAATTACCGTTTGATAGTGACATGCGACTTCATCACTTTTTGGCAAATAGCTTGTTTGGTATGAATGATGCTCATATCTCCTATAAAGTAGAGTGCTATGAACAATTTACCTTTGTACAGCCTTTGTTCTTTCAACATATGGCCGATGATTCGACGCCTTGGGGGTTATATATCACCAAGATTAGCAGCCCAGAATTACAAGGGTGGATAAATTCAAAGATTATACACATGGATGGACAAAATTCATTTCTGACTGTTTTTGGGATGGCAAATGAATTTGGCAAAAGTCACTCTGGCATGTCACGCTATACCCTGGGGTTTTCTCGATTATTCTTTGATTCAGCTTCATCCGATTTTCGCTTAGATAGAGGTTTAATTCTCAAAAGAACCACAATTCCTTATCGAAAATACATAGTCTACTCTGTTGTAAAACCAGGGTCTGACTACGTTTATGAATTCAAAGTTGACTGGATGATATTTAAGAACCCTACTTTGTCTGATTTCAACGATCAAACTTCTTACTGGAAAAACCATTGTGAAGCTGCACCTTGGACGAAAATTGCCAAAAAAAGCACAACTTCACTTCAACGGCGTAGTTCAAGTAACCTACAGAAACTTCCTAAAGCAAGGAAAAGGCTAAACAAACGTTCTCCTGCTGTAACTTATACTCCCACATCTGAGGGAACAACTCCTGTTTCTCTGGGTCCAGGTTTTGCATTTTTTATTATAAAGGATGATGTACAAGGCAGTTATGGTGTATTAATAATTCAAACATTCGATGTTTCTGACATAGATAGTTGGTTTAAAGGAATGCGTCAAGGTTTTCTCTTCTTACAAACAAATGGAATTAAAAAATTCTTGCTCGATTTGACTGCGAATTCTGGTGGAGTTTTGTGCTTGGCTTATTCATTATTAGGCGTTCTTTCACCTTCTCCTGCCTATCCCTTTCCAGCTACCAATTACACTTATGGAACTCGTTTAGCTCCAAGCGACAGGTTAATGAAGATTTCTAAATGTGTTGAGGAGACTAGCATTAAAACCTCGCCATTCAAGTTACAATGTTTTACCAATTTAACCAGTCGCAGTGAGTTTCCAAATGATGCAACTTGGGAATCTGATGCAGAAATCAAACCCAAGATCGCCAATGGATTTATTTCTGGCGCGACCAGGTTTAGCCCGTTTTTAATGGACAAATGTACCTTAAAGTCGACTCCCTTGCTTGCTGATGTCAAAATGGCATTTGATGTTATAATTGTAATCACGGATGGATTATGCGGTTCATCCTGTGCCATTGTTGCTGCTTATTTGCAGCAAAGTGGGTGTCCAACAGTTATACTTTCGCCGGGTGATGGAAACCCTATTATTCCTAATGCTTATTCATTCGCTGGAGGTCAGGTGGTGAATTTGAACAATATCAGGGATGTTGCTCGAAGGTCAAGTTGCTTTGACATGATACCTACCCCGCATCAACGGATTGATATGACCATTACTTATCGAGGGATATTTAATCTGAATGATAAAAGAAACCCTCTCGAGTATAATATCTTTCCTGCGAACTGGAGATATGAATATGCCAAGGAATTTGCATTGACTTTTGCAGCAAGATGGAAAGCTGCTTTACCGAAAGGAATTGCGATTTTCCATAACAGAGATGATTATGCGACAGATTATGATGCAACGGGACATGTGTTTTTGTAAATACTGCATGAAGAAATAAAACATCGATTAAAAATTAAAACAAAAGATTATATTTATGCAAGGACAGATATCCATACATAAAACGGATATTCATATTGCGGAAGGATGTTGGAGTGGTTGGTGATTGAGGAGGCAAATCATGCTAAACTCGCTTGTAATGCAGCTAATTCTGCCTCTTCATCTTCTAATTGATTTATTTGAGCAGCTAAACATGCGCCATTAGCAAGAAAGAAAACAAAATATGTGATTTACTTGGGACGCTGGGAAGTTTCATCTCTGGAACCGGTTCTGCATTAATCAATTTACCCTCCAACTCGGTTTGTTCCAACTGTTCCAATTCTTGCTGAAGCTCATCTTCGTCCAATCCCAGCATGCCATAACTCATGCCCTGAGAAATGGCCGTGGATATTTCGTTACTGAGGTCCATTTGATCTCGGATTTCATCCATGGTTTTATCCACCTTTTCAGTATTCCTATTGCACACAAACACACACACACAGACACACGTAAAATGAGATATTACCAGGCTTGACTTACATATTGCCGTGAATACCTTTCATGGCTTCAGCACCAGCCTTCATGGCATTAAGAGTTTCCAAGTTGACATTGGCACTTTCTATGGCCATTACTTGTGTTTCTAGAGCCAATCTTGACCCAGATATCTTTTCAATTTCTTCTTCATACTGCCTTTTACGCTTCAAGGCCATTAACGCAGCTTGATAAACAAGATCACACCTTATCTTTAAAGAAATAGTACCTTTCTTGTTTTTCGTGGCATTATTCTTTGCCGTTAAGAGCTCTGCGTCCACCTTGGATTGTAAATAGGCTTCTCGCTTCTCCAATAATAATAAATTTTCGCGTAACTTCACAATGGCGTCTTTGGGCGTGGGTTTTCGAGATCCAAACAGAAACATGGTGAGTCGTAAAGTCGTCACGTGGGTGGGAAAACAGCAAATTATCTCCTTTTTATCCAATTTTGCCACATATTCGAACCAAAACAAAGAATTCTCCTATTTAGTACTAGTTGACTTTTTCTCGTGGTAATACCTTCTCTCTTCGCGCTTCTCCCTGTCTCTACCTTAGAACATAATTGCTAAAGGAGGAGGTTCAGCTTGAATCAATGCCAAGACATTGTAATATTAGAAATAGGATATGATGAAAACTCGTGACATTTCCCAACTACAAAAAAAATGGAAGATGAATATGATTACACCGAATTGGAAGCTGAGGCCAGGAAAGAAAAACCAGCTTCTTCAACTCCCAAGAGAAAATTGGAAGACGATTCCAACACTCAGCCAATTATCTCCAAAAATAAACGCAAAAAGGCTGAAAAAGATGCTCCTGAAAAGGTGGTAAAGTCGGGAATGGGCATATGGATAGGAAATTTGAGCTACTTCACCACGGAAGCCGAATTGCGAGACTTTTTCGTAAACTGTGGAACAATTACTCGGTTAAAAATGTCGGGTACTAAGGCAAGGAACAAGGGGTATTTTATTTTTGAAATTGCTTATATGATCTGTATAAAGATTTGCCCATGTAGATTTTGACACCGAGGAAGCAGTTTCCAAAGCCATGGAATTAAGTGAATCCTTTTTAAATGATCGTGCGGTGTTGATCAAAGACGCTTACAAGACCAAGGCACCGCCAAGATTATCCTCAAAGAATGCTAGTGGTGAACCAATATCTGCTTTTAAAGGAGGGCCAAATCCCACGATATTTGTGGGGAATTTGTCCTTTGATACTACCAAGCAGGAATTGAGAGCGAATTTTGCGGGATTTGGAAAGATTAGAAAAATCAGATTAATGACCTTTGAAGACACGGGAAAATGCAAAGGGTAATTTGTTTCCATTTTACAACGTTACACTGAATTATTACAGTTTTGCATTTATTGATTTCTTTGAAGAAGAGAGTGCCAAGAATGTCTTTGATAATGTCGCCAGTCTTCCTTTTATACATGGTCGTAAACTTCGAATTGAACCTGGAAGTGCTGAAGCTGTACGTCGGGGAGCACCATGGGTTTATGACCCCAAAGGATTAAATAACAAGGCTGAGTATTTCGATGAAGCAGAAGTTGAAGAGGAACCACAAGAAGAGAAAGAACCATTTCAACCTTCAAGAAGAGAAAGGAAGCGCGCCCTGAAGGAACAGCGAGCAGCACCAAAACAATACACAAAACCTGCAGCACCAGGCATCACGCAAAACAGAGATTTCCAAGGACAAAAGATTAAATTTTGATTTTATTTTCTACTGTGTTTGTGTTTGACAGCGACTGAGAGAGAAGGAGTAACAAAGTAAATTAAAAAATCACTAAAGCAATAATTATGAGTAACAAACTCGAAAATCAGCCCTTTTTCTGGCATTGAGAAAGAAGTGTCTTTTTCGCCTTACCATCGAATAAACTACACAATTCCCCTTTAGCATGAACGTTGGTGAAATTCTTGCGAATTCTCTATCGCCCAGTAATTCATATACATAAGTGGGGGGTTTACTAACATGCTTCCGTTGCAGATCAAAGCGTGCGGGAAAATGCCACGTTGCAATTACAAAACGCAGCTGCGAATAATTTCGTAATCTTTACAACTACTAAAAAAACTAATTCTGTGGAAATGGAGGGATGTAGGCATTGTATGTTACTATTCTGGTAGATGAACTAGCAAATGAAAATTCCGAGCCGTACATCCGAGCGGCTGCTGGAATTGCCCTGAAAAACACTCTTGCCGCCAAAGAAAAAGGCACGAAATTGGAGTTCACCAATAGATGGTTGGCCATGGATTTGAATACCAAGAAAACTGTCAAGGATAGAGTGTTGAATACTTTGCATACACCTCAGCCTCAAGCTGCTCTTCAAGCCGCCCAGGTACATAGTAACTAGCTATTAGGCTAACAAGCTGGAAAGGTTATCGCTTCTATTGCCGAAGTGGAACTCCCTCAACAAACCTGGCCTGAATTGATTCCTCAGTTGTTGGGAAATATGAACAACGCTTCAGGAAATACCAGTTTGAAACAAGCTACTCTTCAAGCAATAGGTTTTGTATGTGAAGCAACGGTAACATCTTCAATGTTTACCTTATACTTACTCCTCTTGTTGATGATGGTAGAGTCCTCAAGTGTTAGCCTCTCAAGCCAATGAAATCCTTACTGCTATTGTTCACGGAGCCAGAAAAGAAGAACCAAGGTATTATCATCACCCTTCTTCATTCAGTTAATAGAAAATTATGATGAATTAGTCAAGATGTTCGTTATACAGCGTTAAAAGCATTAATGAATTCGCTTGAATTTATTGCCGAAATATTTACGCGAGATAATGAAAGACACTTTTTAATGCAAATAGTTTGTGAAACTACTCAATCGGAAGATGTTCGAGTTCAAGCTGCAGCTTTTGAATGTTTGGTCCATATCATGTATATATATTATGAGTACATGAAGTATTACATGGACTTGGCGCTCTTCAAAATCACTATCGCAGGAATGAATAATCCACACGAGAATGTAGCTTTGCAAGCTGTGGAGTTTTGGAGCACTATTTGTGAGCTGGAAAGTGATTTTGAATATGACGATCCTGAGCATGAATGTCAATATTTTGCCAAACAAGCCGTTCAGCAATTAACACCACCTCTGCTACAGTTACTCCTTAAACAAGACGAAGACGAAGATGAGGATGAATGGAACTTATCCATGTCTGCAGCTACTTGTCTATCGCTCCTAGCCGCCTGCGTAGGAAATGACGTTGTTCCTTGTGTGGTTCCTTTCATAGAGGGCAATATCCGCAATTCTGATTGGAGACTACGAGAAGCCGCAGTAATGACCTTTGGCAGCATAATGGAAGGACCAGATCAAGCAGTCTTGTCTCAATTAGTGGAAAAGGTAATTAAGCTTGACTCTTCCTGCCTGATTGAACTGTATATGTATTAGGGTACGCCGGTATTGATTGATATGCTGCAAGATCCAATTATTCCGGTCAAAGATACTACAGCTTGGAGCTTGGGACGTATATGCGAATATTCATTTAAAAGTATTCCGAATACTGAATTCCAACGATTGATTGTTTCATTGGTGAATTCTCTGCAAGATTCACCGCGAATAGCCTCAAATTGTTGTTGGGTAAATTGCTTAATATTATTAGTCGCTAAACAAGGAGGGGAAAAGGCGTTGATGAATTTGGGAAAGAATTTAAATGAAGAAGAAAACCACGACCTTTCTACTTATGCCTTATCTCCTTATTTTGAAGGAATATGTACAGGATTGATCAGCCTATGCGATAGACGAGAAAACGAGGCAAATTCTCGGACTTCAGCTTATGAAGCCATGGCTACATTGATAGCGCATAGTCCTATAGATTGTCTAAGATTGGTATCTCAATTGGCACTGTCAATGTTGGAACGTCTTGGAACTACCATTGTTATGCAGAATCAGATTATTGGACAGGATGAGCGTAACCAACATTTCGAACTGCAATCAAATATTTGTAACGTTATTACGGTATTTCTCTTCTGCCACGAGGTTTTATTAATAACGCATGTGTGAGCAGAGTATTTGTCGTCGCTTAGGACCAGAAATTCTCCCTATTGCAGATCAAATAATGGCAACTCTGTTGAACTTGCTGCAAGCGAGTGGAAAACATGCAACTACGATGGAAGATGTGTTTTTGTGCATTGGAGCCTTGACCTCTGCACTTGGAGCCAATTTTAATCGATACGTAGAAAACTTTGGGCCATATTTATTTGAGGCACTTAGAAATCATGAAGAACATCAGGTAGGTCCTTATAGACATAAGAAATAATGAAAGCAGCTTTGTTCAATTGCTACGGGACTAATTGGCGATATATGTCGAGCTTTGGAGAGTGCTGTGATTCCTTACTGTTCTACCTTTATGGAAATTCTCCATCAAAACTTTAGAGATCCTACCATGCATCGAGACGTGAAACCTCCTATTCTCTCGTGCTATGGAGATGTAGCCTTGGCCGTGGCAGGGACGTTTGAAATGTATCTAGCCCAAGTAATGGAAGATGTATTGCAAGCTTGTAGTTTCCGAGCACCCGAGGTATCTCAATTTTGAGGTGCTAATACGAGGGTGTGTGTGCGTGGTCAGGGAGATGAAGAACTCGCTGATTATGTAGTGGTATTAAGAGAAAATATCATGGATGCCATGGTGGGAATAGTACAAGGATTGAAGACTGAGGGCAAAAGTATTCCTTCTTCTAAAAACAATCAGAGACTAACAAAGCACAGCTCATTTGCTTCTTCCATACATTCCACAAATCTTTGACTTTTTGAAGGAAACTGCGATGAATGAGTATAATGATGACATGGTGATTGCGGAAGCCGGATTATTAGGGTGACTTTCTTTTATAGTGGGTGATCTGACTCTGGCAGGGATTTGGCGGCATCTTTTCTAAGGGGAGAAATACGAGAATTCTTGAAGGAGGAGTGGGTGTCGACGGCGATTCGACAGGCCAGGACCAACCGACATGCCACAGAGACGCAACGTCAAGTGTGTAAATGGGCCAAGGAAATGGTAAAACGAGCATTAATGTGAGTTAGTCACATGATCTCCTATTTCAGTTTCAAAGCACTCACACTCACATGACCTCACTACAACTACAATACAACATATTACAAAAAAAAGCAAGGGAAATAAAATAGCAATTTATGTTTTTTCTTATGCTGTTATAATTGAAGGGAGGGAGGTGAGAGTGTGGTTCTGTCCCGATTAGGCAGGGCCAATAGAGATCGTATGCTTACGACACATCCAGCCAATCAAAGTGGCATCAACTATTCTAGACCTCTGTTGTGACGCTTACCGGTCGTCATGGTCAGCCAATCAGATCCACCCATCGCGAATAACCGTAATTTATATTTCTTGAAGGGCAGCCATTCACTCTTTCAACCAGGACACTCTTTGCTTTTATCCGCTTTTTCTGTGTCTCCACCACCACCTTCTTCTTCTTCTTCTTCTTTTATCACCCAGAAACAAAAATGGGAAATTTGAATAAGCGTTCTTCTTCCTTTCTTGAGCCCACCTCCACACTCATCACCACCACCACCAGTACCACCACTGCCAGCAATTCCAGGCGGCGTACTTGGAATTCTTCTTCCACCACAACTCCGCCACCACCGCAATTGACCTGGGTAGCTTGCAAGGTGGTAGAACCAACCCCTTCCTCGTCACTCCTTAAGGCATCTTCAGCAGCAGCCGCAAGCTCCAATACCACACTGATAATCACCACCAGTGAGTTCAGCAATGAATATTTCCAGCCGCATCCCACAGCAAGATTTTCCAAAGTCACGGAGAATTGGAAGCCTTTGTTATATCGACTCCAGGAGGTATTTTCACCACCAGCTTCACTTTATGCAACTGTTTCTGCTTCTTCTGGTGGTAGTGGTTCTTCTATGGGAGGAGGAGGAAATAGAAGCTTTTTTACGCCAGGAAATGCTTTGGGCATTGATCGATTACAACAAGAACATTATTTATTCAAAATGCTATTTAATGGCCAGAATCATTTGGTCAGCATGGATGAGATTATTCAAGATTCTACTCAGTCGCCAGATTGTTTGGATGTTGGCCATGGAGCAGGTACTTGGGGACTGGAAATGGCCACCTCTTATCCCCGACTTCAGGTTTACGGCATAGATGACGCCTGTCTTAATCCCACCACGGTAGTTCCTCCGAATTGTCGGTTTTTAGCGCATGGATTACCAGATAAACCTTTTCCCTTCCATCAGGCCCAATTCAGGTATATCCATCAGCAGGGTGGATTGTTGATGCTACCAACGTCGGAATTACCAGGACATTTCCAAGAATTAATGCGAGTGCTGTCTCCCTTGGGCGTGTTGGAATGCATAGAGACGGATTATCTGCATCATGACGTAGGAACAGCAGGAGAACAAGTCAATGCGTGGATTTTGGAGCTATTGTTGCGACAAGGAGTTCACGTGGAAGCTGTGGCGCATTTGAACGAATATATAGAAAAGGCGGGTTTTGAGGATTGTGAAATGGTTACTATTAGAGTTCCCACGGGACCATGGGGCCAAGAGCTTGGGATTCTAGCGATGGATTACTTCTTGTTGTTGTTGGATTCGCTGAAATCGTTGATTGTCGAGTGGTTTGTCATTTGTGAAGATGAGTTTGACCTGATTGTGCAAAGATGGAAGGCAGAACTTTGTACCAAACAGTCCTGGTGGGAGTTGAAGACCTGTGTTGCTAGAAGGACTTGATCTCCTAACCCTTACTCTCCTATTCGACATAGTTCAACTACTTGTACTGCAGAGTGTATTTTATAATAATATTTTATAATATCCAACTCTTTGTTCATACATCACTGCTAGTTCAATTAACCCATCTACCACTGCTCGAGTCCACTTTGGGCTCAATTGATTGTTCAAAATCTCACGCTGGATTTGTCCAAAACTGACCTGTTCGCCTGCTCTCTTTGAAAGGATTTCTTGGGCTTTTTGGACCCATTCTGGGATTAATTCCTCCATCAACATCCACCCTTCTCCCTTGGAATTAGCTCCCTTGTAAGCATCACTCGCGGAAGCAGCACCCGTAGAACCAGCACTACCATTTACTCTGATCAAATAGCCAAGTTTTTCCAACCCCAATAATGCAGCTTTGATCCGATTTCTTGGTGTCATTGGCGTTGTTGTGGTCGATGGATGAGGAGGAGGACATTCTCTTAACAAGGAAATTTGGACTAATCCTTCTATGGTTCTTTCTCTCAAAGGCATCAATTTAACCAGCCACCAAACCAACCACATAAAGCCCTCTTCATCCTTAAAAGCACCAGTAGCATTTGAAGTACAACACCATTTGTACATCTTTATTTTCCCACTTCCTCCTCCAGTCAGGAACTACGGGTAAATCCTACCAAATTAAATTCCTCAGGGTCCAAATTGGCCAGGGGTGTCGTCAGGTATTGTCGAAAACTCCTTGGTGTCAATTTACCCGGAACTTTATAGAGATGTAGCTGGTTAGAACAAGATTGCCAGAATTCCCATTCCTCCTTTTCCTCAGCCACATATTCTACCCACATCCTTTATTCCTTGGTAAAGAGAATGAGGAGTACCCCAGGATGAACAAGTAGGGAGAGGTTTAAAGTACACCCATAGTCTTATTAAACTGGTCAAACTTGGCGATTCTTGGTTTAAGGCGAAATTCACGGCTAATATACCCGAACCATCCTCTACAACCACACCCTTATACAAATACTAAAGGTGCAGAAAAAAGGGGAGAATTACCGACTAGATGTGAAAAAGTGGTGGTGGAGACTACTCGGGCTACCAGGTATACTAGTCGGATAGGACGACCAGACCAACTCAACAATCGTACTCCTAAACCATACAATAATACCAGAATCGTACACAAGGAGATACCAGGACGAGTGGTGGGTAAAAGTTGGTGTACCCACTTGATGCGTAACCAAACAGCAGAAGAAAACAACGGATCCCACTTCCAAAGCGACAACGGAAGCATTTTATTACTGTCCATCAGAACAACAGACAAAATAAACTTAGAATGGCAAGTTAACCAACTCGGCAATGGCATTTCCTGCACCGGCCCAAGCAACCAACTGTCTCGCCTTTTCTGCAATCGGCGCTGGTTCCAAGCCAAAATGCGCATAAACCTTTTGATAAGGTCCGCTCTTGCCAAAAGTATGCAGTCCCAAACTGGCATGCGCATATTTCTGCCATCCAAACGTCGACATTGCTTCAATACTCAGCACTGGAACTCCCACAGGAAACACCGAACGACGATATTCCAAGCCTTGAGCGTCAAATACCTCCGTACAGGGCATGGATACTACGCGAACTCGAAGATCTGACCTCAGTAATTTGGCGGCTTCAACGGTTATTCCCACTTCTGAACCCGTGCTAACCAGAATAACCTGTGGTGATTCTCCATTGCTAAAATGATCCTGCAGGACATAACCTCCGTACTGACGAGCCTTTTCCACTGATGATCCCTCCAAATTCGGCAAGTTCTGACGAGACAAAGCAATGACGCTGGGACGATCATCATTTTCCAAAGCAGCCCAATAAGCAGCAGAAACTTCATTTCCATCTGCTGGACGCCAGTTGTTCAAATTGGGAAGGGCGCGTAAATGTGCCAGCGTTTCTACCGGCTGATGCGTAGGACCATCTTCGCCAAGACCGATAGAATCATGCGTCATTATGTAAATAACTCGCAAATGAGAAAGTGCGGCCAATCTCACCGCACCGACTCCATAAGAAATAAAGTTCAAAAATGTTGCTGCGAAGGGGATAAACGCGCCATAAGCAGCAATGCCATTACAAATCGCAAACATCGCGTGCTCTCTAACGCCAAATCTGATGTACCGCCCATCATAAGAGCCCAGGCCAGTCGAAGGATGTTGGAAATCCACAGCTCCTTTCCACCTGGTCAGGTTCGAGCCGGTGAGATCGGCCGATCCTCCGATCAGTTCTGGGAGTTTTTCTGCAATTTTGTTCAGCAATATTTCCGAGGATTTGCGAGAAGCCACGGCAGCATCGGATGTAGTATAACGAGGTAAGTGTTCGTGCCATCCCTTGGGCAGCTTTCCTTGCTTCCTTCGGATCAATTCGGCATGAAGTTCGGGATATTCACGACCATAAGCCTCCAAGGCCGCATTCCAAGTTGCTTCGGCATTTTCTCCGCGTTGTTTGATTTGAGCGTAAAATTCACGGACTTTATCTAAAACGACAAAATACTGCTCAGGATCGAATCCAAGAGCAGTTTTCGCCACTTTCAAATCCGCATCTCCAAGGGGACTTCCGTGAACTTTTTCGGTACCGGCTTTTTTGCTGCCAAATCCAATGGTGGTGGAAATCTTGATAATGCTGGGCTGATCCTTTACTTCAATGGCAGCTTTGATGGCCCGATCAATAGCATCCAGGTCATGGTCACCATCTTTGACTTCAGCTGCGTGCCATCCACAGGCTTTGAACCTGTCCAGGACATTTTCAGTAAAGCTAAGTTTGGTGTCACCGTCTATTTGGATTCGATTGTCGTCATATAATAGGACCAGATTTCCCAGCTTCAAGTGTCCTGCAAGCGATATGGCTTCCAAGGCAACACCTTCTTGCAAACATCCATCACCACAAATCGCATAGGTGTGGTTGGTGATGATTTGATGTGAGGATTTGTTGAAGGTTTGTGCAAGATTCGCTTGAGCTATGGCCAAGCCCACCGCATTGGCAATCCCTTGACCCAGGGGACCAGTGGTGACTTCAATTCCGTCAGTGTCATGCGATTCAGGATGACCAGGAGTGCTTATTTTATTTAGCTAACAAACAGTGACTTACTTGCTGTTTAGCTGTCTAAAAGCTTTAAGATCATCCATGCTAACCTTGTAACCCAACAAATGCAAAAGTACATATTGAAGAGCACAAGCATGACCATTTGATAGGACAAATCTATCTCGATTAAGCTACATGGTTAGCTTTACTACTAGGCTACGAAAGAATACCCAAGAGGAATTGCTGGGATTTGATTTAAAATGGCGCGAGAATAATACATGGGCCATAGGCGCACATCCCATCGGGGCTCCTAAGCGGAGTGGTTAGACGGAGATGAAGGGAAAATGTACCAGGATGTCCACTGTTGGCCTTTTGTACGGCATCAGCAGCCAACACACGAATATTGTTGATGGCCAACCAATCGTTATTCTGAGAAGCAGTCATTTTGCGGATATTGGACAAACAGCGAAGATGGAGAAGAACGGAGAGAAATCCTGTTTGCTTTTTTAACAACATTTCACACAATCCAAAACAACGCTGATCAATAATTATTAATTAACTGACTAATATTTATAATCCTGTTATGGTATATTTCCTTCAATAAATTTGGAATACAACCATGCATCTGATGTAGCCCTACAGATCTTGTTGGTACAGATGAGCTAAAACACCAAGGGCTAAGGAGTTGGTGTTTTCTTGGAGAAACAGGCGAAGTAGAGTGATGATGAAAATTAATTAATTGAAATCTTACTTGTGGTCAATACATAACTGAAAGCAGGTATGGTTATCAATACTGGGCAAAGAATAGGATACTATAAATACCTATGATAAGGTACGACAGGGCCCTCAAAGACTTGCCTACCAAAGTAGTCCCCACCCCCTATTTGGGGAAAGCAACACCATCACCAGCTTCCTCTCCAGGAATTCCCCATAAAAGACAATTTAGAAAAATCTTGTTGAAGGAACTATCAGGATTGCTTACAAAGAGATATTCTGCTCGCGTCAAGGGCAAGAAAACATTTGACTTTTTGAAACACTTTTGCATGACCATCAATGAGCAGAGAAAACATTCACCGCTTTCTTTGTTGGTTATAACCTTTCTAACAGCGATTTTTTCCGGTTTGGGACTTGGCATGGGGAGAAATTTCTTGGATTTGTCCAAATGGTCGGTGGAAAAGCCAAATAACGACTTGGACGTGGTTTCAAAGTACTGCATTTCGGCCAAAAACCACAAAGGAACGCCGTTTTCTCGGATGGATTGGATATTTGAAATCAACCAGGGTTCTAATAAATGTTCCCGTCCATTTTTACAGCAAATCGCATGATGGGCAAATTTCGGGTTTTGGAGGTACTCATCGATAAAAGGCCAACGTTCAATTATATCCTTGCCACCGAGAATCTTGATGGCCTTTTGGAACTTATAATCATCATCATCATACGCATCCTCAGGACTAAGGTTCAAATATACTTTGTAGTTGGGCAGGATGGGTGGTGCAGGTCTATTAAAGACTTGAACCTCAAGCTCTCTCACGACTGCCAAGCAGTTGGTCCTGGCAAATAAGGATACCTCGATTTTGCGGACTATTTGATTGTTTTCTAGTCTTATCAACACTGCCGCGCACCAATCATCTAATCCCTCAGGCCCTTTTCGGTTGGTACCGAGATCCCACAACATTTCTTGTTGCCGCAATCCCCGGTAGAACGCCCCCTTGACATCCGCCTGAAGTGCATCCAAATGAACCTTCATGAGATTGCTTTCTTTGTACAGTCTATGGTCAAAAGGTGATGGCAATTCTCCACTACACATTGTTAAAATCTTTACTATTAATATAGTACTTACTCGTCTTCAGTATCACTGATATGGCAAAATAAAGATTGTTCTTGCATGTTATACAGGGTTAATACTGAGCAAACAAAAGTGATGGTTCAATGCTGCAGTTAACTTTAATATATAAATCATTCAGAGAGGAAGGGCGTCTTATCTTCATGGTCACTTGGTCATTTGGGCATGGCTAATTACCCATTAAAGTTTAGGGATAATTGCAAAAATGTCCATTCACCTAGCTTTCAAATAATCAGAGAATTATTCCCGCATTAAAATCGAATTTATTGGTATTAAATTGGATAGTTGCGCTTATTATGACCTGTTCCCTTACACCGGGAGCATTTTATTTTACGGACTGGAGCAGGATCAAGCTCTTGAGTTGCAGGCTGAAAATCAATTCTTGCTTTCTTTTTTGGTGTGAGGAAAATAAATATCGAGGATTAAATAATTTTATTGTGTGAGGGCTGGTATATTATGGTCCATATTGTTATGGGGAAATAATTTCAAGATTAACAATACAATAATTGATATTTAAATATTTATTTAAATATTATTATTATTATTGTCAGGAAAATAATATGTTGAAACAGGATACAGAATAATATTAAATAATAGAAG
>QZWR01000307.1:5605-19882 GCA_004114325.1 Zoophagus insidians | reverse complement strand
AATGATTGAATAACAATAAAAGCAGCAGTCAGTAGCTTAACTTTTTATTGCATTTATTTTTGTATTTGTAAATAATTCCAGGTAAGCCCCGTTTCGATTTCTAAACGCGGTCAAGCTCGCTAAAGCTGCGAGCCTTGTTCGGGACGACCGTGGACCGACTGTTCAGTCACTCGTCACTGTTACCGCGACAGTAGTCGTCGCTAGTGGATTAAGTTGCCGTTGGCGCATCTGAACTGTTCTGAACGCACCCAACAATTACTGATCGAATTCGGGCCATTCGAAAACTGTCGCATCAAAGAACTGAACCTCGTTGTTGGACCCATTGAAAATGTGGCTGCTGCTAAATTCGTGTTATTGTCGTAGTTTTACGAGAGGTGGACGGGTGTTTTCTTAAACCCACGCAACATGGAAAGGCACCGCCGAGAATTCGAGGCTGGCGATGAAGATGACGCAGATGGTCAACGCAGATATCCGAACGATCAACTTCGCCTGACGATTGCACCAACTGGCTTCCTTCGTTCCCTCGATCACGGTCCTAAAGAGCCGTCGTCTCGGCCTCCTCGATCCCGGGGATAAATAATAACGTCGCCCTAACGAGCCATTTCGCCTTCAACTAGCGTTCTTGGTCTCCTCGATCCCGTAGCCCAACAACAACGTCCTAACGAGCCACTTGGCCTAACGAATGCTTCAACTAGCGTGCTCGGTCTCCTCAACGTGGTGCGAACGAGCAAATTTGCCTTAACTAATGCTTAATGCGTAATGCTTCAACTTGCATTCTCAGTGTAATAAAGACACTCTCACTGAGAAAAACAAAGAGAAGAACTGAAATAAGAGAGAAATACGAACTGAAGTGCCTGCACATTTGTTAAGGCGGATGTTTTCACATTTCTCTCTCTCATAATATGAAGCACAACACGTGAACAGCACGTGTTAGGGCGTTTGTTAGGCGTGTGTTGGCTGCGACGCACCAAAATAGAACAAGCAAATTTTATGGCGACTGTCATTTTGACAGTTCCTAGACCAGTTTTTCACGGCCGATCTGATGGTGCCCTTGCTTTCGCCGTCGGATTCGTAGTTTTTGAGCTATGCGGGCGCAAACATAGATGTCGTCAAAAAATTCATGAAAACTTTCCACTCCCTCGCCGAAGGTGGACGTAAAACTTTTTAAAAAACACAGAGACCCCGTAATTTTATTTCACAGCCTAGGACTATTTTCTGTCTAGTATTTTTTGGTATATAAAACTTGTCCATGCCATTTACCGATCGCGCGCTATAAAACGTCAAAGTGAGGTGCGTGTGTTTTCAACACAAAATCGGTTATTTTTTATTTTTTCATTATTAACTGGCGCCAATTCTTGTTCTCGCGCTGTAAAGATCACTGAACTAGAGCAGTCTGGCCTGCTGAACACGGTGGTGCCGCCCGATTTTTTGAAAAATGCATGGTTTCACATAGGTCAGCCGTTCAAAATGACGAAGAACGTGTCAAAAGCGACAATTTCTTGCTCGCAACAACAGCAACGCAGCACGCGACCGTAGATTTATTGCTTAAGCAGCAGCCCTAGTACTTCCATGTTTGCAGTGAGTGAGGGCGCGTGCCATTCTTCATAATACGAAAAGCGTTGGTTGTCGGTTGTCGGCCGCCACTGTTTTTTCGTGATGCTACCGTTACTGGAAACGTCGTCTTTTCCAAGATTTTTGCCCTCAAAGTCCGGCGATTTTTCCGAACCTTTTCTCTTCTGTCACGCCAGACAGAAGAGAACCATTTTTCCAACCATTTTTCAACGTTTCGCCGGTAATAATAATACATGATGAAATTCGACCTTCTCTGGAGACGAACAACTGCTCGCTTTAGTGGCTGGGAGAAGCGACTGATTCTTTATGAGCCACGCCTTCGATGTTCATTTGAGCTTTGCTCACGCCAGGACGGGGGCTTTACTCACGCATTCGGTCCAGTGCAAAGTGCTAGAAATTGACCCCCGCCTTTATTGCTATCAACAATAAAAAGACGCGTAAAGAAAAGAATCCAACCGACTTTCTTATCAACTCAGTTGTCAGAAAATGTGAAAAACCATGAAAAAAGGAAAAGCCACACGATAATAAGCTCAAATTTCAATCAAGGCATGTCACCTTGCCACTCATCACCTTGCGACTTCTGCAGATGGAATAAAAATAACCATGTTATAAATGGCGAGAAATGTATTTGAGCTATGCGGCGTTTGCTTCATTGGGGACATTTTCGTGGATTACAGACTATTAAAAATCGGATAGTTCGTTTTGTTTGATGAGGAGGCGAGACGTCAAAAAAGGGGCTACCATTTGCAGCACATTATTTTGTATGCGCTATAAGACGAAGACAAGATGAGCACAAGGCAATTCGGAAGACGTTTAGAAAGAGGAGATAGGGCAACGACAGCTGTACCAAAAAATAATAAAAAAATTACAAGGCGGGAAAGTCTTATTGAAGAGAAAAATATGAAAGAAAACACGTCAGGCCGGAAATGCTCAAAATGTGTTTTTGCGCTATTGAGAGGAAGTCGATGAGTTCATACCACTCTCGGCATTGCCTATTTCAGTAGACAAAATGGAGACAGCGCAAAGCTTATTAGATACGGCACAATACTTTTAAAATTTTCAAAATACTGTATTTCATCGAATTTTAAAAAAATCTGAAGATTAGTATGATTCTTTTATCAATCTCAATCTTTATGATTGATGTCATTTTGGTCGGAACAGCAAGCTTACTCGCCTTTTCAGTATCAACAGTGATAGACCAAATCAACGTGAACGAAACATCAGCGGCTTCACAAAATGTTGCAATGAACAGTTCCATGCCGCATTTTGTAGTCTCTTCAACCTTTAACCAAACGACTAAAAGGGGGCTTTTAACGGTCACTACTTCAATAAGCTACGGTGGCGAGATGCCGATCGGACCTATCTCAACGAAAGCCATGGAACTAGCCCTAGATCGGCTTAGATTAGACCCTAACTGGTTACCAGGCTACGAGTTGGTGTTCGAACTTGTTGATGACAAATGCATTGATGCTGTCGAAATCAACGAGATTGTTCCACGGCTTCTGAACGACGACAAGGCCCAGATACCTCTGATTCTCGGGTTGGGTTGTGCAGCTAAAGCGCAAACCACTCTTGGCGAAGTTATGAAATACTTCAATCATATTCACGTATGAAAACTAATTATTGCTATAATTTTCCATGAAAAATCTTTCGTTTTCGTTACTGATACAGGTGGACGTAATTCAGTTGGCACCAGAACTGTTCACTAATCGGAAACGATACAGCTCCTACTTTGGCATGGGTGACCAAGGGGATTTCACGTGGATCGCTCTCGTCGAATTCATGAAGCAGATGGGATGGGCTAAATTTGCGATTCTTTCCGATCGTTTTGCCTATTACGATATGGTTGAGCAGGCGTTTTTGCCAAGAATAGTCAGCTACAATATGACCCTGTTGTGGATCGGCAAGGTCTCACATGCCGTGGTTGACGAAAAAGAAATGAGAAACTCTCTCGACGAAATGAGCATTCATCAGCCTCGAATTATCATCGTTCATTCAGACCTGGCAGCGGGACGAGCTTGTTGGCTTCATCGTTATGGCATGTTCGGACCTGGCTTCGTCACCTTCTTCTTCTACTGGACAGACATTTATCCAAGTCCGAAGGTTCCTGACAACTTGGAAAGTTGGTGCACTCTAAATATGATCTACGAAGTGTTAGAAAGTTCATTCATTTTGGGCGATTCTTCGATACCAGACACTTATGGCCGTAATATTCGCGATTCGACGGGAATGAACGGATACGAATATGACGCAGCTATGGAAGCAAAACTTGAAAACGCAAAAAATTACCCTCATTGGGAATATTGGCGAACCCCAGCTTATGATCTAGCTCTTTTCGCAGGATTCGTGTTGAATACCACAGAAAACTCGCTCAATACAAGTAAATCAAACATTTTCTTTATAGCTTTAAACATTTTCTCTTTTTTGTTTTCGCCAAGGAAATGAAACTCTGAGTGATTGGGTTACATCATCGGGAAAGTTCAAACAGAATGGGACACTGATGGCAAACTTGTTGAAACAGTCAATTTACTCGACGCACATGCGAGGTTTCAAAGGCGAATATTATTTTGAAGAGAACACGACGTTCAATTCGAAAGGATTTACGCCAGCTTCATTCACGCAAGTTCGAATAAATTCCATTGGAAAGCTGGAAAAAACCGTTGTTGGCGTCTTCATTTCCAACCTCGCCAAACCTCTTTACATTTATTCCAACCGAATCAAGTGGCGTACACAGGATGGTCGTCCTCCTAAAGACTCGCTTATAGCCGCGTATAAACAAGAACAAGTTATTTCCAATGTAGCCATAGGCTTCACCTTCTTCCTCGGGTTCACCATTCAGCTATCACTGTTCGCACTGTTAAATTGGAAAATTCGCCGTTTTGTCGTAAAAATCACGAAGAAGCCTTCATTTAGCAGCATAAACAAACTGCACATAGATGAAAAAATCATTCTAGTTGGCAACATGTTGATGCTGTCCCAGATTTACGCAACACCTCGAGGTCTCGAGGATAATAACAACATTAGCAGGCACTGTACAGCGTTCATCTTGCTGTTTATTGGAGGCTATTCTATTTCGATCTTTGGTCTAACAATGAAGCTTGAACATCTTGTTCGAACCTTTCGAAAACAAAGTTCAACTTCAAGATATTTGCGGCTACCTTTCATAGGATTATCAGCTGCCCTGTGGTTTCCTCCAAATATTGCCGTTGTGACCGCTTACTTGGTGGCGTTTCCAATTACTCAAGTTCACAGCTTAACTTCTACCGAAATATCCCGGGAAGATCCAAGTCTTCAGTTGCAATATTATCACTACACATGCCACTTCACCTTCTCCACTGCTGGATCAGCTACACTCTTTGCCGTGCTAGTTTGCATTCACACGGTCCTGCTAGTCAGGGTCGCCCTGCTTACCTATCAGCTCCGATTGTTGAAGAATTCTACGACTTCGGAGATGAAATTTGTTAGCACCTGCCTTTATTACATTTTACAAGTCTTCGTCGGCGGTGCCGTAATTTCCGTGCTTCTAGTTAATCAGGTTTTTATTGTCGCTGCATTTACTACAATGGCCTTCACGCTTATCACTACAATGTCGGCCATACTGTCAAAAGTAATTTTTTCTCAACATTTCATTATCACAATTTCACTTTTAATAATGGTTTCATTTTAGTTCATAGAGAAAAAACCAACTGAGAGAAGCTACAATGGAGTGTTCCGATTTGTTTACGAGCACAGAAATCTTCAATTCGGAAAAAAGTTTTGAAAGACTTCTCTATTCCAACAATGAACTTTTTAATGCTATATCTATGTTTACTAATTATTGTCGTTATTGCCTTTTCAAAAGCAATGCTGAAAATTCCCGTCGAAACTCGAGCACTAGCGGATGGGTGTTTGCCAACGATGGTCCTTTTTGATTCGAATGGGTATTTTGAAAAGACGACGCAAATCTTGTTTTGTAAACTTGAAGAAGCTTAATTAGATCCAGAAATGCCGCCATGCGTTCCTCTTTCCCCTGAAAATAATGCAGCAGGGCTAGTAGGTAGCGATCATGAATACTTTTGATGATGACCCTGTTTTGCAGAGAATAATTGTCAGGGCTGAAGGCAATCAAGGCGCACAAAAGAGAAAACTCTGTCAAATCGAAAACGGTCGCCTGCAATCGATTGCCAGCTTCACACAAAAACACATGGCCCGCCATCATGTGCTCTGGATTATGCTTTGCCATAAAGTTCCAAGCTCCCGATGGTCTGTCAAGGGACATTTGGTTGGGTAATTGGTTGGCGGAATCAAAGTTCAGACAAAATTGAGCGCAAAGTAGCGGTGGGAAAGCATGCAAGAAAAGTGCCACTCGGTCGCTGATGTGAACTTGGTTGGCTCCTGGTAGGACTGAAAACATATCTCCAATGCAATTGAGATACGTTACGAACGCATCGCCCAGTGATTTGCGAAAATATTCAGCAGGCGCGTTGCTATTGTAGACCACTTTAACAGATGAAATGGGCGACAGGTGAGCTGCTGCCGACATCGTTCTTTCAATAAGCCACCAGCTGATGTCTTCGCTATTGTTGGCAAATTGACCAAAATCAAAGTATTGCTGCCCTTTGCCGACGACTGCTACTTCTAATGATTGACTGCTTTCAGATGGTGATAATGAAACGCCATCCCTCATTTCGAAGCTGTCGTTTTCTGCGAAAGAGTCAAGGTGAGCCACCATGTCCTGAGAGTATCGACCTGAAACGACCTTTTGAATCGACATACCCGCGCTTAAACAGCGCTTAAGCCGGCAAGAACGGCAATTGTATGAGCTCGGGCACAGCGTATTATGCAGGCCGGTATTTTCGTCCCTAATTTCCATGCATTTATATTCGGCCAGGCAATTTTTTCGCATAGTTCGCCCGAAGAAATGTTTACAGCCGTCACAAGAGATTACACCGAAATGAATGCCACTACCTGGATAAAGAAAGAATTTCTAGTTATGTACATCAAAGGAAAACAAGTACAGAATCGCTCGATAAAAGACTTCATACTTATTGACCCGCATACTTTGCAGGGAATTCTGGAAACCACTGTCGCGCCAGTCACTTTCGGCTTGCAGCGTTTTGAGAATATTGAATTTCCAATCGTCTCCAACCCGCACTCCTCTATTAAAGCCTTACAACGGGCTAGCCGACAGGGGCGACATTTTGATATTCCTTTGCATCGCTCCGTATTACATTTACTTTGATCGCGTTCATGATATCGCCAAAAGAATTTCTTGGCGGCGAAGCAATATTGAGATTGAAAAAATACAAAATAAATCTTGAGCTACTAGCAATTCCACTTACAATGCAAGCAGGACAAAGGAAGAATTTCCATGGCGCTGAAACACTAGCTACAGATGGACTTCGTTGGAACGCACGATCGCAGACAACACATAAATCCATAGCCTTTATCGGCGCAACATCCGCATTCGATTTATGCATTATTGAAAGTGCAAAATGACTTGTCGGTCAAAACTTCTAAGTAAAAAGAATCGCTGAATTTACTGAATATTAGTTTTACCTATAATAATACTGAAAGTAACACAACTTACAGCACAAAATGCCTCGCTCGGCGAGATATACGTCTCAAAGGTTCCCTCATTTCGTTAAAATGTATGAAATATGATGCCATTCTTATTAATAGAATGCTTGAATCACGAGTTTTTGTTATTACGTACGATTCGATCGACTAGGCAACGGACACGTGTCCTCCCACCGTCTCCACCGTCTGCGGTTTCGAAAATTTATTTTTGAACCCGAAAACACACCAGGTGTCATAGGTCACAGCTACTTGGCTGTAAATTTTACTGTTCTCCAATTAAAGTGATGACTGAAATGCTTTTATTATTAGGACGGGAATAATTAGGTTGAATAAATAGAGTAACAATTGTTTCATGTGTCATGACCTCGCTCAAATACTTAGTATATGCGACTTTGACTACACACAACTCACAAGTTCAGACGCAACGATATGGTATATGGTATATATATATCATAACTATATAATCTTCTTTTTACTGTTCGCTTAACAATGAGGCGGGAAACTCCCTTCGAAACTCAAGCACTAGCGGATGTGTGTTTGCCAACGGTGGTCCTTTCACGTTCGAATGTGTATTTCGAAATGAAGACGCAAATCTTCTTTTGTATAATTTGAGAAGATTAATCAAATCTTGAAATGACGCCAACCGTTTCTCGTTTCCCCGATGGTAGTGAAGCAAAGCCAACAGGTAGCGATCATGTATACTTTTGATGATGGCCCTGTTTTGTGAAGAATGACTATCAGGGCTGAAAACAATGAGAGCGCACAGTATAGAAAATTCTGTCAAATCGAAAACGGTTGCCTGAAACCGATTGCCAGCTTCACACAAAAATACATGGCCAGCCATCATGTGCTCTGGATTATACTTTGCCATCACGTTCCAAGCTCCCGATGGTCTGTCAAGGGACATTTGGTTTGGCAGCTGGTTGGCTGCATCGAAACTTAGACAAAACTGAGCGCAAAGCAGCGGTGGGAAAGCATGTAAAAATAATCTCACTCGGTCGCTGATATGAATCTGGTTAGTTCCTGGTAGGGCTGAAAACATATCCCCAATGCAATTGAGATACGTGACGAACCCGTCACCCAATGCTTTGCGGAATTGTTCTTGAGGTGCGTTTTTGTCATAAACCACTTTAACAGATGAAATCGGCGCCATGTGAGCAACTGCAGACTTTGCTCTTTCAATGAGCCACCAACTTATTTCTTCGGTATTGTTGGAAGGTTGGCCGAAATCAAAGTAGATTTGCTCGCTGCCGTTGATAGCTCCTTCCAAGCATTGGCTCTTCCCAAGCGAAGGGTATGAAAATGCGTTGTTCATTTCCGAACCGTCGTCATGTTCTATTTTAACAGTAGCTGAATCCAGGAAAACCACCATATCCTGTGAGTATCGACCCGAAATTACATTTCTCAGCGACATGCCTGCCGCCAAACAACGTTGAAATCGGCAAGAACGGCAATTGTAGTAGTTTGGGCACAAATCGCCAGCTTTCCCCCCGCCGATTCCCAAGCATTCATATTTGGTCCGGTTATTGTTTCGCATTGTTCGTCCAAAGAAATGTTTACAGCCGTCACAAGAGATTACACCAAAATGGATTCCACTACCTATTAATGAAATGAATGGAGACGGATGATGAAAAGTTGATTAAACTTCTGACGACCTACTTGTTGTTTCGCAGATTTTACAAGGAATGTTCGATATTATTGCTTGGCCAGAGACTTTTGGTTTACAGCGTTTTGAAAATGTATTGCCGTTCGCTATCAACCCACAATCTCGAAGTAACCTCTTACATCGGGCAAGTCGACATTGCCGACACTTAGAAAATCCTTTGCACTGCTCCTTGTCGCATGTGGTTTGATCACTTTTATGGTATCGCCAAAAAAACTTCTTGAAAATTTAAAGCGCACAATTTGGAAAAAATGATTGAAAGCAAAAAAGGTTTGACTTTCGCTTACAATACAAGCAGAACAAAGGAATGATTTCCACTGTGCCGATTTATGACCACCACTAGCTGAATTTGGTCGAAACGGTCGATTGCAAACTACACATAATTCCATTGTTCGAAGATCCTAGATGCTTTTAATTATTGTGTGTTGGGCTGTACATACAACTGGAGAATTAAACACCGATCGCCAAAACCTGCGTCCCGCACCCGCACCCACACCCGCAACCGCACATCGAAACCTAATTTCACTAAAATGTTCAATATTCGGTTCCATTAATCAGCTTGATTGACGTCACAAGTGCAAAAAGGTACCTATTAATGTGAAACTCCTATCGCGTGTCGCTAATATCAGAACCGGAATACGTCAGTACCTGAAATAAAACAAGCTACCATGCTTACGTCAAGACTGCGCTTTGTATTTTCAACAACGTGCCTAGAAGAAATGGTCCTGTTTTTTAATTTCTTAGGCCTGGGCTTACAGCATTTTCTCGGGTTTGTCCTTGACTAGGCACCTGTTGTTCTCTGCGTCACTGTAAACGCTCGTTACTTAATTATTTACGTTATTCCAGATCATTTTTCTCGAATCCGGCATTGAGTCATGGATTGATTTCAATCTATCAATAAAACGAAATAAGAGGATGATAACAAATGGAATCAAGTAAACAAAGATTTTTCCCTTTATTTTCAAATAACCAATTACAACGATTGACGATTAATGATTAAAGATTTTCGTAAAAGTTGCAAGAGGTATTTTTTCCAAAACACAGACAACCAACTTCTAACATCTAACACGCCATTATATTGCTGTTCCCACGTAGCATCTCCTCCTCAGTAGCGTATTTGTAGTGGATTTGTGTGTTGGGCTGTATTGGATTTGTAGTATGAAACCATAACCAACGATCCGTTTTGTACCTGGGAGTATACTGGTCAACCTGGGAGAGAGTCATGGCGGTGAAGCCAAGGGAATTGCGCGTGTTAGTGGCTAGTGGCTTCGAACTGGTACTCGCCTTTAAATCCATTCACTTTTAGCATCGTATACAGAGCTTGATAGTTCACAGACAGAACGCATTAACAAGAAACCTTTGCCTCGAAGATCGGCCTCTACCGCATTGTCGAAAAGCTGTACCAGCCAAAGGCCGATGCCACTGCGATAATGAAGGAAAACCCATTGGGGTGGTTCATCGATGGTACCTTTGATGAGATCGTGCCAAAAATGTTCACCAAAGCTATTCACGATCCACACGTTGATGTTGGACGACGATGTGATGACGGTAGCGTCCTTCATCCAGATAGAGAAGAAAGAAGTGAAACTGTACACATAACTGGTGGTATTGCGACTACTGGTTCCGGCGAATTCGATCTCACAGCGACTGCCTCAGACTTTGAATGCGGCCTTTTGTCGGCGATCCGTGAAGTGCTGCAGGCGAAAGACGGCGCGCAGTCAGCGACATGTCAGCGCACGGTTTATATAAATTTCACATATTTCTCTTTTCACATTTTTTCACGTTTTTTCTCACATACCTTGTACTTTATTTGTTTGGTGGGATAAAAATTTGGTGTGATAAAAAGCTGTATTTCTCTTCAATAGCTTCAACGACAAGCCACGACGGACACTTGTCGCCGGCCAGTTTAATTTGTAAAGCCGCCTTGTTACTTATCTTTTCATAGCTGCTCGTAATTGTGCATAACACTTTTTAAAAGCGCTTTGATAATGTTTAACACAATTGCTGGCATAGTAGACCAAGGAAAATAAAAGCGACATCCTGCTTACAAAAAATTTCTGCCGGTTAAGGTTTGCAATAAATTGATTTTATATTCACACTCCGAGCAGGCATTCTAAACCTAATAAAACAATTTCATTTTCACACAAATGATTTTTCGACATTTTAAGCAGGTTACTTTTTTCAACCCGGCAGGAATATGACATTGACAGGTGTGATTGATGATGTTTAAAAAGGACACTAGAACTTACAGGGGCCATTTGTTTCCGCCTAAATCAACGTGAAAATTAAAATTCTTGAATTTCTGTTTTTTGTTTTTTTTCTCCATGTCCTATGCCTTGTTGTCACCAATAGGACGCTCCTTTGCTCTTCAGATATTCGGCAATCGAAGTGTGTCCTTGGCTATTAGCTAAAGCCAATGCTTTTCTGCCACTATAAGTGATTGCATTCACATTGGCTCCTCGATCAAGTAACAGCCTGACTACTTCCAAATAACCATAATAAGCAGCTAAGTGAAGAGATGTCCAACCATCACTAGTCTTTGCTTCCAATTTGGCACCTCGATCAAGTAACAGCTTGACTACTTCCAAGCGATTATAATAAACAGCTGAGAGAAGAGATGTATAACCCCAATAATCCTCTCCTTCATAGTTGGCTCCTTTGTCCAAAAGTGATCGAACCTCTTCTAATTGACCATCTGTAACCGAGCTTCGTAGCCTGCTGTCAAGCGACGACTGAAAATGAGAGAAAACAATCAGAATTGAAAAAACGAACGAATTGAAAAAAGAAGATTGGCTAGTTCAGGTCCTCGCCCCCGACAACCGCCATTAACGCACCAAGGCGCATAAACTTTTATCGGGCTTCATTGGTGAACCCCTGCCGACGCAAAACCTTGACGAATAATTTCAGCCTGCAAACTGATTCGAAGCAATTTGCAAGTAATTTAGTTTACGCGGCTTAAAATTATTTCGCTTCATTTGTGAAATGCATCTTCGCTACGGATAAAAACACGGACGCAAAAAACGGAAACGGATTGCTTACGTCATTATTCGTAATCATTCTAGCAGTGGCAAGCGACGGCCGCTCGATTTTCTTCGACGCAATAACCGGAAACGGAGTGTTAACGTCATTCTTCGTCATCATTCCAGTAGTGGCAAGCGACGGCCGCTCGACTTTCTTCCTGCAATTCCCTTCTGAAACTGTTAACACAAAAGACTCTAGCTGTTATTGCATGTAAATGATAGTTTAACAACGTTTTCCTTACTTTCTGTCTTAGGATCGACTTGTTTGACAGATCGATTTTGTACATCTAGCTGATCAAGTGAACACTTTCCAGTGGCCACCATTCTATCGACCAATCGATCAAACGCAAGCAGCTTAGCCAAGTGAAGAGCTGTGAGGCCATCTCGTGGGTTTTGGGTTTTGCATTGCTCATCGCTGCCCATCTGAAGAAATAATTCCACCATCGGCGCGCAATTTCGCTTCACAGCCGTCTCCAGAGCAGTTTCACTGAAAATGTCTCGGATCTTCTCGTTCAGAATGAAAGTTGGCTTGAATGCTTCCTTTTTAGCAAGAATTTCAGCCATTTTAAGGCCTTCCGGAGAACATTTTGTAGCCAACAAATGAATCACCGTTCTGCCGTGCATATCCTGCGTCAAAACGGCTTCCTGAATCGATTCCATGCTTATCGTGTCAAACATAGTATTGAATGTTTGCACAGCGTCGTTGTTGACGGCAGTGTGAAGAGCTGTTTCACCACGCGAGTTTTGAATCCACTTAGAACCAGCTTCATGGAATCGATCAATCAGGGCCTGAGCAAGTCGTTCACGGCCCATTTCGGCAGTCAAGTGGAATGCTGTTTGGTTCGTCTCATCCGAAACTACTTCATTTGAAATGGTTTCGAAAAGATCGCTTTTGATTATTGTCTCTGCGATTTCGTCGCGGCCGAGCTTGATTGCCAGAAAAAGAGGAGTCAAATTGTCTACTTTTCGACGGAGCGACAATACTTGGCGGAACTGATTTTTTGACAGAATTGATTTAACAGCATCGAGGTAATCTACCTCGACTGCCATGTGTACCTGGTACCTGGTGAATGAGGCTTATAATGCTAGGTCAGAATTAGTACGTTATTAGCTACGTCAGTCAGTACGTTATTTAATAGTCAGAACATTTATAGAATCAGGCACACCCATTGAATGCTAGCCATTTCTCGCCTTATTTACGGGCTGGTATCTTCTGATCGAGTTATTCCCTGACCAAAAATATGCTGTTTTTTATAGGACAATCGTTAAAATCGTAAATAATCTTAATATCAATAGCCTTCCGTTGGCAAAATGATGCACAATTTTCTAGCGATTGTGGTTATTGGCTTCATGGCAGCCAGTAGCCTCACACTTGGCAATCCGAGAGGCTGCGACACGGAATTGCCTGCGGATATTGAAAGCACCCCCGATACAATATTGCACGAGGCGATTGAGGCCGGTGACAAAGAAAGAGTTGATAGTTTGCTGGTTAAAGATGGTGTCAAGTTGAACAATTTAAACGAAGCAAACGAGACGCCTCTGCAACTGGCTTGCAAGCTCGGAAGCGTTGAAATCGTTGAGACGTTGATCAACAAGGCTGACGTGCAAAAGATAATGGTCGATGTGGTTGAAGCTCGTCACCCAGAGTCGAATAGAACAGCCATCTACTATGCTGTTGAATCTACGTCACCCAATGCAGCAGCAATCGTCGGAAAGCTTATTTCTGACGGTAAAGCCGATTATAATGGTCTACTTAACGCAGTTCCTTCCTTGTACTACTTTTGTACTTTTTTCGTCGTTCACCTTTCCGAAAAATGTGGTCACGGTGTGCGTAACAAAACAACTTAGCTATTAAGTTTTGGCTAGCTTTTTCCAATAATAAAACGAGTTTCTAATGTAAAAACTATGTAATTGAACACGAAACGAACGAGCCTCCTTTTTCCAGCCTGCACATCCCCCCACGACTATTGAAAATGATATTTCTATTTTTTGTCGGGTAAACAACATTCGTCGCCTTGAAAGGTTCATGGTTTATGAGTGCTCTTTTCTTTTGTTATTTTACTGTTTTCTAACGATTCTTACCACCACAGCACGTCACCGCAACTCGCTCGGCTATTTTTTTTGAGAACCCTAATCACGATCGTCACAGTTACAAATTCGAATGATAAACATAAAACAGAGTTGTTATTGCGGAAAACATTAAGTAACATCCCCGCCCTGACAGTGACGATGCCAAAAGGCGTTTCCGTTGTTCGTGATAATGTAAAAAGGTCGAAAATGAGCTTTTAATAGCTCCTATTTCAGTTTTCAGTAGCTTTTATTTTTATTTTCAGACCCCATCTTTTTTCCGGGGATATTTTTGAACACCTCAATACATCCGGCTGCAAGTTATTTTCGTCTGTTTTGTCTCTTTTGTGGGCGCTGATTAAACATTTTTCAAGCAGACGCATCAACATCGTCCTT
>QZWR01000306.1:0-19897 GCA_004114325.1 Zoophagus insidians | reverse complement strand
GGTTGTAAAGAACAAATTGAAAAGCTTAGAGAAGTCGTTGAACTTCCTTTGCTTCAGCCAGAACGCTTTGTGACACTGGGAATCGATCCACCAAAGGGAGTTTTATTGTATGGACCTCCAGGCACGGGAAAGACGTTATGTGCCAGAGCTGTGGCTAATAGGACTGATGCCACGTTTATCCGAGTAATTGGATCAGAACTAGTCCAGAGGTAGTTTGTTTAAAAGGGAATGGTTAATGTGAGTGGAGTTGGATAGATATGTAGGAGAAGGAGCACGAATGGTTAGAGAATTGTTTGAAATGGCCCGGTCAAAGAAGGCGTGCATCATCTTTTTTGACGAAGTTGATGCTATTGGAGGTTACTCTCGTTACTTGCTTAGTGACTAACGAGGAGAGAGTAGGCGCAAGATTCGATGATGGAGCTGGTGGAGATAACGAAGTACAAAGAACCATGTTGGAAATTATTAATCAATTGGACGGATTTGATGCTCGAGGAAATATTAAAGTGTTGATGGCCACTAACAGGTTACATCCCCTCCATGATGTTGTTAATGCTAAAGAGCGGGTAAAACAGACCCGATACTTTGGATCCAGCCCTTAAAAGACCCGGTAGATTGGATCGAAAGGTGGAGTTTTCTTTGCCTGATTTGAAGGGAAGAGAGCAAATCCTTAAAATCCATGCCAAGAGTATGAGCGTTGATCGTAACATTCGATATGAATTAATAGCCCGTCTTTGTCCAAACAGCACTGGTTCCTTGACTTGACTACTTCTTACTAATCACTGGTTGAAATAGGAGCGGATCTTCGAAGTGTTTGTACCGAGGCAGGAATGTTTGCCATCAGAGCACGCAGGAAATTAGCAACTGAAAAGGACTTTTTACAAGCAGTTAACAAGGTGATCAAGGGATACGCCAAGTTTAGCTCTACTCCCAAATACATGACATATAATTAGTGTTTTCCTTGCTACTTTTCCCTGCTACTTTTCCTTATTACTTGTTACTTTTCCTTGATACTTTTCCTTGATACTTGTTACATACGTTTACTACTTTTATTATGCACACTTTACTACAATCTATACACACTACTGCAATCTATACGCACTACTACAATCTATACACACTACTACACTCGTTACACACTACTCATAGCTGAGCTTACACCAATCCAGCTTGATCCCTGATTTCCAACTATTGGAATGATCAAAGAGGCGAACTTGAACTCGTGCCAACGGGAATTTAACCACCAACAACGAAGGATGTTGTAATTCGGTCCAAACCTTTTCTTTACGGTTCTTCTTACGATACTTGTGATAATCAAAAGCATCTTGAATGGTCCAGCCTTCTCCGTTCTCCACTTCCTCTGCTTCTTGAGGCACAGCTCTCGCCACCATCTTCAAATCACTGAAAAGATGCAACAAGGCATCTTTAAACCTCACCCTCCAAGTAATCCTATAAACACCTCGAGGAATCCTCTCAAAGTTGGCATTCACCTCAAACCAGCATACATTTCCCAGTTCTGCCACCCGTCCATATTCACTGGCTACATCCTTGACCATCTTCCAGTAATACCCCACATCCGCCCAAATAATGTGACATTCCAAAGCAGCACTTTTCTTTGCCACCGTTTTATCCAAACATGCTTTCTTGAACCCTCCTTCTCCCAATGGAAGTGTTGGTGATGGATTCACCCCAAAGCGTTGGATGTAGGTGCTTTTCCAAAACCAGGTGGTTTCCATAACCTCGTGAAACCACCGATTCACCCTCAATGCTTTAAGCAAATCCGGCACAAAAAGGTGACTTAGAATAAGGCCCAATACATCGTCAGGTAAATCCTTAATATTGCCCATATATCGCGTTCAATGACAAAAAAAAACTTTGATCACATGCGCTTTCTTGGCATCTCGAACTCCAAGCCCCATTTTGACCGATCACATGATGCGTCAAAACGGGCCCTCAAAGTATTTCTTTACCTTCCCGTTGTTTGGAGAAATTTCTTTTATCACCGCTTCCATCACTTTTTCTCATTATTATTTTTCATATTACCTTGATTTCTTTCTTTCAACTACTGCATTACCCCCTTTATATCCTTGATTCAACTAGACCTTGGTCATTTACGTATAAAAGTCTCGAGATGGTTACTGAGAGCTGGAGGTGGTGGTGGTGGAGTGTAAGAGGGTGGGTAAGAGGGGGGGTAAAGTAGAGAAATGTTCTTCCCCTTGAAGAAACAATTAGTAAAACCAAGTTTTCTTGATGAGTCAAACCCTAGAGAATTTGATAAATCACTTTATTATGGTGTGAAATATGAGAGATTTTTTTAAAAAAGACACTTTTACTAGTTGCCAAGTTGGACATCATTACGCCTTCAAAGAGAGAGAGAGAGAGAGATCCTTGATAAAGTGGGGACAGGTTTAAAGAGAGAAAAAAAACCCTTGGTAAATATAAGTTACCATTTCATCATAAAGAAGCAGCAGAGTTTTTCCCTAATTCCTTTGATGATTATAAAAGACACAAACAATTGATGACTTTTTTTTCCAAAAGTACTAATTATATTTAGGAAACCGAGGACTGTAATGACTGGGAAATAATGAAGGTATTTTGCTCTTACACACTAATAGGCCTCATCAAGGTTGGATTTGTTATATACCCTCCCAATTATGCCAATAATTAATAAGTTTAATAAATAATAATATCATCAACTAAATCTTGCCTTAATAATAAAAGGGTAAATCAAAAGAAATATTACAAAATCAAGCTTTATTAAATTGATGAGATAATGAAATGTTTTCTTCCCTTACACGCTTAAGGTATCCATTCAGTTCCTCCTTCAATTCCTGTTGATGCTGCTCTTGCGGTGGTGGTTGTTGTTGTTGTAACGAGTGCGTATCCAAGGCTTTCTTTAATGTTCTTAACCCCACTTCTTCCGTCTCTCCTCCACATAACACGGCATCTATCAAGGAATAAGGTAACCAATGTACATGTGGTGCAATTCCCCTATAATTATTCGCAGATTCCTTTATTTCCCCCCCCCCAGTATTAATACTCTTTCTAATAAAGAAAGAAAAACTTACTGATCGAATAAAGTCTACCAAGGAATTGGTCGCATCTTTTGTCAGCCCATGCCTTAGGTATTCTCTCAAACATTGTGGTGCATTTGCTTTCTACCCTCTCTCCGCTTAGCATCCTCCACCCATTAAACCATAAAATTTACCATTCCCCGCTGATGTAACCAGAATGGAGGAGTTGTTCCTAACTGATATGAAGTGGTGGACCATTTAGAACTTTCCAACACTCTGGCCAAACAGCCCAGGTCATATTCTTCTTGGTTGAAGCTTTCAAGATATCCTTGTAATCGATCCCAAGCACGTTCATGCAATGGCAAGTTCAAATCGTCATTCAGGTCATAATCCAATACTTGTTCTTCCCCTCCTTCCATCTCATCTTCCATGGCCATCTCCCAAGGCGTGGTAGCAGACCTTGAGAGTAATGTACATCTCCCGGCTAAATGAGATAGCACTGGAAGAAGAGAAAACCCAAATGAAATGCTTAATTCTATCGCTTGCTCATATTGTCCATGTTCCACTAGGTGAGAAACAACATTACTGGCCTCGGGTTCATCCACTATCCTCATTCCATTAACAACAAAGTGAAGAAAAAGAGAGAGCTTACAAAACATGCTACGTTGTAGGAATGGAAACTTTTTGGCTAACATTAACTTGGCCTTTAAAAGGGAATATCGTTGTTGCATTTGAGATAACGTTACATATTCCACCGCATCAATTCCCTCTTCCTTGCAATCCTCTTCCATTTCATCCTCAATGGTCATTTTAAATCTTTTCTTTAAAGGTGATGGCTAAACTCCCCATCAGATCTATCACACCCTTAAAAATACCTCGGCAGCCAAGGAAAGACGATCAATGACCAACCATGGAGGATCTGTTAACCGCAAAGCTTGTATGGCTGCTGTTACCGAGTTTAATTGTGTCTCAGCCATTTCAATAAAATTTCCGGCCTGTTTTTGCTGTAATCGAAGTGACGATATCCACATGGCTCTAGCAGCTAACCCCGATAAACAAATCTAGAAAATGTATGTGAACAACTAACCATTCTTAAAGTCACAACGATGAACATAGTATCCATACAACACGGCGTAATAATCTGTAGCTCCTTGTGATGCTGAGAAATGCTGTTTGGCCCTAAACCATAAAACTTGTTCCATGTAGTCTTGCAAGGGTCCAAAGGCTAAGCCATAAAGCAAATTCACCCGATGTTCCTCACAAAGCTTTGCGACCAAATGACCAATGCACATCTGCTGTCTATCGATACGTTACCACAAGGTAAGCCAAAATAAGGCTTACTTTTCAATATCAGTAATTGAATGTATCAAACAATAAGCTTTCTCATCTTCACTCAAAGCTAGTGCGCATCTAAAAGCACATACTCGCAATACATCTTGATCCTTCTAACCACTCATCCCATCATCAGCAACATTATTACTTTCACTAAATGTTAAAAAACACCTCTGTTGTAGCAGCTGAAATGGCTAATCGGTACAACTCCAATGCTTGCTCATGCGAATCATATTGTTCCAAGAGTTCAGCAGCATGAATCCAACCATTCTCCTCTCCCCACCACCTCCTCAGCAAGTTTATATGGGGAGTATTACGAATTGCAGCAGGCACCAAGCCCTTGAAGCAATCAAGAGCTCTATCCGCCTCACCCTGCTGTAACCAACTTTGACCACGTAGATATAATACTGCAGGAACAGACGGCAACCAAGTCAAAAAATCATGGCTTGTTATGGCTCTCTTCATCACCAAGCTTCTGGTTACTTCCAATTCGTCCTCAGAAAGTTGCGTATAAAACATGTTTCCTGGTGTGGGCAAAAAATGCTGTAATAATTGCTCACTTGATACTAATACTGTCTCTGACCAATTGATCGTTGATTGAGCAGCATTAAAGGTTAAATCTACCAAGTTTTCCTCCTTTAATGATAACCCTTGAAACTCGTCCAAAGAAAATGACGAGGATTGCTTTTGTATGGTCAATCTGACCAAACTTTTCAACCTTCCAGCCAAGGGAATGATCAAACTAGTACGGTTAAATAATCCATCCAGAGTTCTATCGTTGGAAATCCCATGCTTGGAAGAATAAGCAGAAAGGAATAAAATTGATAAGCCTAAACCAAGTAATGTTTCATAGCGCAAGTCGATTTGTTCATTGGAGACTTTCATTACTAGGAAATTAAACAAACATTTCGTATCTTTTTCTTGGTTAGAACCATTGAGCGGTAACAAGGAAAGTTGTTCGTCAGCAAAGATACAAGCTTGCAAGAAAGCATCAAATTGTGCCCGATCTACACTTTTCAACACGCCCTTGATTTGATGCGCAAAAAAGGCCATTTCTTCTGCGTTAATATCAACCCCATCCTCAAAGCAACTTTCAGCAAACTCACTCCACAAACATGGCGACGGTTGTTTCAGGTATCTTACTAGCACCACCTTTAACTTCTTATACAATACTTTGGATATGTTTAACTTGAGCAGCCAAGAACATTGAAACAATCTATGCATTACACAAAGCTGTTCTGAGGCATCCAATGGAAAGCTAAAAAACCCAGCTTGAATTCCAAGCAATAGTTCCAAAAAGCTAACTTGTCTAATCAGGCCAATTTGACCAGGACATATGGTCACCATTGATGAACTGTGCTGTGGGCTTAGAGCAAGAATTTCACACCTACGTTGCTCGCTTGAACGTACCTGCCAAGCCGTAGCTAGAAATCGAAGCCAAGCCAAATGAAGCTGCGTACGGTAAGTCGTAGCTACACCCGATGATAAATCGTGACTTTCACTAAGTGACAAGGGAACTTGAACACATTCGGCAATACGTTGTTGCAAAGAAGACGCACTTTGTCCTCTTTTCAATAAATCACAAGCTTGAGATAATTCACGAGGACTATAATTGGCATAGATGTAACTAATAAAGGTAGAAGCTATATCTGTTCCTTCCTCTTCCAATAATTGGCCTATATCTTCCATTTCTTGTTGTAGCGATTTTTCGACCTTAGAAGCCACATGAAACCACTTTTCTCCAACATCTGCACAAATAAAGGGAGTTTCAAATGCAAGTAATTCTTGTAAAGGCTGATCAGGAAGGTGAAACCAAGTATAGCTAATTCTACTACTTTCTCCCTCCCTACTCCAAACAGTCCATAGTAACACCTTTGAGGGTTCTACCCGACTAACAGCCATGCATGAAAGTTTCTCATCTTCGGGTTCATCTGTGGCATTTTCCAAAGAAGGCAGAGGGAGTAGCTGAGGTGGATAAAGAAAAAAGCCATTTCGCGCTGAACAACTGCGATCATAAGCCAGCGTCGCATTAACAAAGCTACGATTATAGTCCAACTCCACAGCGATCAAAACGAAACAGGGTTCTCCTTCAGGATCCTGATCGACGTAGACAAGTGCGTATACAATTTCGTTGGTCCATGGTAAAACTTTGAGCCAAGATTGAGGAGTAGTCGGGAAGGGACGAACATTGCAGTTCAGCGTTAGGGTAATCAAACAGGAATTCCATTTCAAAGACCAAATGCTTAACTTTCCATTGGCAGTCAGTCCAAAGAGATAAGAGTCTTCCTTAAAGACAAATCCGTAATAATCCAATGATACTATTTGCTCTGGACTGTAATAAACCCCACTCTCGAAGGTGTGAGAAGACATTGACCGACTCAACACCGGCAATTGTTGCACCAATTGTTTGACCTTTGAAGCGGTTTGTTGAATGAAGTTACGACCATCTCTCCATCTTAACACGACTAAGCCGCCCTATAGTTATATACCAGTGCTTTTAAATGGAATAATTACCATGCTTAATGCCATTGGAGCTAAATCCGAGTTGAAACAACGAACCATCACTACAGCTCACCACTACGCTGTTCATTTCTACGACCTTTATGAAGATAGGGACTCTGCCACAAAGTTCATCCAAAAGCCCAACTGAAGAAACATCCAATACTTGAAACCACTCTTTGGGTTGGTTTGAAGAAAAGATGGCATTCAAGGAAGAAAAATAAAGCCTAACCAAACTTTTCCCACTTTTAGTCATGCCAAATGCATATATCCCTCCCTCGGCTCCATGGTAAAACTCCAAGCCAGGTAAAAGAGCTTCTTGAAAATCCAGGGTTCTAACTTTTACCGCTTCCAAGGATTCAGAAGCAGCGCCCAGTTTTATCAGGGATAATTTAACCACGCTTCCTTCAATCACGTAATGTAAAGCCCAGCCTTCACTGACCAGCATGGCAGCACGAGGTTCTAAAGGCCACCATACCTCCTGACCTCCAAACTCCTCACCCCTTCCAGTTAACGTTGGAATCCTACAAGTTGGGGTTTTTTTGGACTGAGAAGGAGGGAGATTCCAATTAGTTTCTGTAAACATTGGGTGGTCACGTGGGTGTATGATATTGAAGTGATTTTTATTTTACTTGAAAAGAATTCTTCTCTGAATCTGTCGGTGGTATTTCATCATCCAGGTCAAAACGACGTAGAAAATCAGAGTTTTCTTCCGAGAAGCAGTCCAAAAGGCCTTTTCCAAAGTTCAGGGTAATTCTAATGGATTGGAAAAGGAGCAAGAGACTCCAAACGAGTCCAAAAATACCGATAAAGCTCACTGGCACCTTTATGGTTATGGTCATTGTCCATATGTAAAAAGCAAACATTTCGATCAAACAAACAAAATAGAAGATCATTCCAAGTTTGCTTTCACGCTTTGTAAACACAATTCCAGTGAAAACACAACCGGTTAATGACATTACCGTAATGCAGGATATTAGCAGTAGAGGAGAGTAAAGTTCTTCATGATCTCTGAAAATGACTGGCTTTAAAGTAAGCAAGTACAAGACTTGAGGAATGAGTAACACTCCTGTTAGCTTCAACACCACTAGGTAAAACTGGTAAGTTTTCCAAAGTTCTTGCTTTACTCGGTCAGCTCCGGTGATTCTAAAGGCTTTCCACTCACATTCAACAATTGCCTTTCTCATGAAATACAATTGTACAACCATGGAAACGACATAGGTAGCAAAGTCTACATAGTTTAGGGTTTTTATAATGCTGCGAGTTTCCACAACCTTCAATTGAACAGGAATGAACAAACTGATATACAAGACTACCATAAATACAAGCCAAGCGAGATAAGTTTTCAGCTGCAGCACATTCTTGCTCCTAAAAGCATCCATCAGGTAGATGTATCCTAAAGCGAAACATATGTAAGAAATGGCATCAAAGCTGGCCTTGGGATCCTTATGGCTGGTAAGAATGATATAATTTACGAATTCGCAAGTAAAGCTAGCAAAAGTGTGGAAGAGTAAAGTGGCGGTGACGCAGCGTTGAAAGTGCGTTTCTCCGAGAAAAGTAAACGGCATTTATTTGTTGAGCGTTGTGGTGGAAAAATTTTCTATACTGTTGGGGCGGAGAGGTGAGGAAAGATAACAAACGCTTTTGATAAAATAATTAACTTCATCTTTTGAATTCTCGGAATGCAACATGTTGAAATTGGTACATATTGTGTCTATCACTGACGATGTTGTTTAGTCAAGGAAACAATTATATTCGATCAATACATCATTACTTCGGAGGAAAGTTATATCGGTGGAAATTCCTTTGTAAAGAAATGTAAAGATACACTTGGTGGTGGAGAATTAGCAGCAAAATTCCATAATTGCACAGAGTTGTATTATCGCGAAGTTGAAATTGCTCAAAAAATACGTCATTCTGTACGTTTTCCTGGATTATTGTAGTAAAGTGTGTTGCCTTAGAACGTGGTCCGCCTGTTGGAAGCTTTTGAACCCGACCCAGAGAATGAACCTCATCCTTATGCTGTTTCTTTCTGGCAATGTGGAGACCATACCTTGGAAGAATATGGGAGATATATCAGGCCCTTGGAGTTAAACCTCGCTAAAGCAATTGCCACTGTACAGCTCATATTATTTGTGCAATCGATTAAACATTTTTTACTCAGGATATCATCAATGGTTTATTAGCATTTGCTGGTCAAGATATAGGTTTCCGTTAATTATTATATATTAAATTATTGTGACTTAGTTCATTGTGACCTTAAGCCTCAAAATGTGATGTTCTTTCGTGACCAAAGTTCGCATGATCGCTGGAAATTGATAGACTTCGATTCTGCCTGCTTGTATCTTTATTTTTTCGAGTGATTAATCTATCCGTCAAGTCTTGGTGAACCTGTTAGTCGAGGTACACTCGATTTTTGCGCACCAGAAATGCTTCGTAGTCAACCTGCCGCAACTTCCATGGACGTATTTTCCTTGGGGAGGTTGATTTATTGGATGTTTATACGCGATAACTGTTGGCTGTGGAACAAGAATGATTATTTTATCGAGGATGGAGAAAAGGAAAAGATGTTGCTAATGGATGAACCCCTGGATATTTGTAATCAGTTAAGCCATGAAGCAACAATTCTTCTTATTAAATCTCTGACGGATAAATCCCCTACTTTGAGAAAACCATTACCAGATTTACTGGCAAGTTTGTTCTACAAATAATTCGAATTATCTTAGAACTCGAGTTATTTTTCGGGAAACCTTCATACGAAAATGATATCTTCCAGTCGTTCAATGTCGGATTCACCAAGTATTTATCCAGAATCAATAGCATCTTCAGAGTTTTCATCAATCTATCCATTATCGCCACCGCTTCAACCATTTTCACCCCCTCGACAACGACAACAACAACAGGATGAGCCACTTATTTACCCCTTACAAAATAGTGGAAGTGGAAAGAACATCAATCCTCGCACAAGTATATTACAGTAAACAGGTCAATCTTTGCTAAAGAGAGAGAGATGGTAGATAATTCAGTTGGGATGGTACTTGAGAATAAGTTTATAATGTTGAAATCATCAAGGAGGAATCAATCTATTATAATCTGGTTGGGATATATGCCCAAGATGGATTGCAAAGTTTCTATCAGGTTTTATGAAGAAAAGAGTGAGTTTGAAAGAACGATTAAATCCTTGAAACAATTGAAACACTGGAAACAAAAGGTTTCTCCCTCCTTTTAATCAAGTGAAGTCAAATCTTAAAGGTGTTTTAGAATATTCTTCAGATAAAATTTGCACTTCCTGCCAAATATGACTCGGCTTATTATCCATTTTCAATCCTGGTATTTGATGATGCTCAGATTGTCTTGAAAAATATCGTAGAACAATACCGGTACAAGGATAACAAATACCCCTCTCAGCTCGCTGCCCAAACAAAGTGGGAAGCAATGAAAGTAATTACTTCTTAATTTTCCCTCATTGTTCTTACTTACCATTAGGCGATATTAAATGGTCTAAAAGCCTGTCATCAGTATGGGATAGTTTGTGTTGATTTGAATCCATATGGAATTGTACGACATCATTGCAGCTATACAGATCCAGGAGTTTGGAAGTTGAGCCGATTTGAGCGATCTGCCAGGTACCCACCCGTGTGTAATGTTAAAGTAACCCTTCCCGTCCTCCCTTAGTGTTGATGAGGAAGTCTTGTTGTATAAATCATCTTGGGCTAGTCCAGAAGTAGCCATGGCAATGAAAGAAAGGAGGTCACTTTTAGCAAACTTTGAGTTAGACATGATTGGTGTGGGATATTTGATTTATTATCTGGTTGCACATGTTCCCTTTTGGAATAATGTCCAGGATGAAATGTCTGTACTTTGCAATACCCAAGAATTCGACCTAACCAAGACGATGATTCCTAATGTCAAGACTCGCAAGATTGTCGCTCAGTTGCTTAGGAAAGATCCCAATGAGCGGATGACACTTCGAGATTTAATTGTACATTGTTGTTGTTTTTGTTAATAATTGGTGTTCGTATAGAAATCTCCTCTAACCACCGATGTTCGACTAATGGAATAAGCCCTCCAAAATGGTGAAATATAACAGGGGAATTGTAATAAAACTTGCCCTTTATTTAGATATTTTTCATGGTGTTTGGGGGGGGCGGTGAAAGAGATTTTCACTGTTCTCGCTTCCCAACTCCTTGGAACGAAAAATCTCTGTTCAACAATCCCCCTCAATGATGGATGAAAACCATGTTCGTTTGACAATTGAATAAGCATCCTTAGCTAAGAAAATATAGGGGGAGCAAGCAATCTGGCCTATTTTTGGTTTTTTAAACGAGACAGATCGGGTCTTTTATAAGCAACTCCAAAGCAAGCATAATAACAGCAATGTATTCCGTCCCGATTCGGTATTTTCTTGACTATGGATTACAAACTGACTGCTTTTAGTTGCCTGTATTATTTTCTTCAAAGATTTATGGTATTCCTTTCGATACTGGTAAGCGGAGTGTTGGGTCAGAACGACAAGAAATGGATTTGGAGATTTGGCGAAATAAACCTTTGGTCCTTCAAGCTTTAACGACTTTATCGACAAAAAAAAGTAATGTCACTCCTGCAACTTCTGGCCTGGAAACTGGGCCCAAGAAATCATGGGCTGCTTTGCTTAAACCTACTACCTTTTCCTTGAAGGCGGGAGAGACCCAAGCAGTAGTAGCAGCAGCAGCACCAGCAGCAACGACTTTAGTGGAAACACCTAAAGGTAAGCCTACTTTGGTCAAGTGGTAGAGGTTAATTAAGTGTGCGTAGAAAGATGGCAAGATTTACCACTCTCGTTTGAAAAGTTACTCGTCCAGCCCAGAGGATTGCTGAATCATGGAAACACTTGTTATATGAATGCAGTATGTTTTACAAGGATGACATTGCCTAGAACGAATGGAGTAGATTCTGCAACCACTTTGCCATTGTCCTCCATTGTTTAATCTGTTTAAAAGAGCCGCTCAAGTAACGCGTCACCAGTTTAATAGTTCCACACCTTTGATTGATGCAATGTACGTTTTAACCAAAGCTAAAATAATCACCTTTTTTAGGATCATGTTTGTACAAGAATTCATAGTAAAATCCACTAACTTAAGCAATAACATCAACAAGAACAGCAATGATAAAGGTTCTCTCTACTAGAAGGGGAAATAACGCTGATTAGAAGTAGATGAATTTGGCGAACCATTTGCACCAGAATACATCTATGACACGCTTAGAAAGATGAAGAAATTTGATTCCTTAAAGGGACGCCAAGAAGACGCAGAAGAATTTCTTGGAGCATTGTTGGATGGGTTGCATGAAGAATTTGCCGTTTCTAATCCGGCCTTGGCCAGCGGTAATACCTACACCAAGTCCCAAGGCTAAACGTGTAGGTGAGCCCAGTAGTACTCAGCACCTACCGGAAGAGGAAGAATGGTATCAGCGGAACCATCGCAAGAAACGAGGTGGCGTGTTTGTGACCAGAGCAGTGGGATCCGAGGCCATAACTCCCATCAGTAAGATATTCTTCGGATCTCTTAGATCCACGGTTCGACAAATATCCTCTTCAACCACACCGGCATCTCATACCTTGGAACCGTTTCGAGCTCTGCATTTGGACATGACTACATATGTGGAAAGCGTAGAAGAAGCTATTTGGAGTCTGACCATGCCTGAAGAGTTAGAATCCAGTGATGGAGGCAGCAGATTGATGAAACAAACCCTGATAGAAACCCTTCCACCGGTCCTGGTTCTGCACCTCAAGCGATTTGTCTATGATGCTTATTTTGGCACGAAAAAGGTGCACAAACGAATATCTTTTCCCTTGAAGCTTGAAATTGGGGCTGATTTACAATCTCAAGTGTTGAAGACACCCAAGACTCGAAATTATAATCTATTTGGAGGTAATTTCTATTTCTTTGGAAGGGAGAGTTGAAAGTGCCGAATTAGTTGTCAACCATCATGGCGAAACAGCCACAGGAGGACATTACACTTGCGACGTATTACTGGCAGAAAAATCCTGGCTTCGAATAGACGACAAGAATTTGCAGCATATTCGAGAGCGGCAGGTAGTGGAAGAAGAGGGAGAGGCATATCTGCTGTTCTACTTGAGCTGTACTGTATGATGATATATTAATAGTTTACACACTACATGTTCTCCCTTCTTCCATAGCCATATCTTGTGGAACACATGTGGGATAACGTAGTCCATTTCCAGGCCTATTACAAATAATTATTCAACTTGCTTGGATGAAAAACTTACGTAGAACGAACAGGAAGGAGCCAAAGTCGAGGATCAGGACCAAGCACTTGCTCAATGTTCTTACGGAAACCCAGGTCAAACACATGACGCTGATCACTTCCCATTTCCGAGCGTAAACGTTGACGCCCAAAGCTCTCAATGGTGGTCATGTTTTTCAACAACAGCCAGGTATGGAAAGACATGAAGCCAATGAGACTGAAACCAAACATTCCCGAGGCCAGGGCGAGAAATAGCCACTGAATATCCGCGGTATACTCAGCCTTTGACTGTGGTTGGAGGGTGAGTCAAGGGAAGAGGGAGAAATACCTGATCATGGAGTGACTTGTACAGAGGAGGCATAACACTGACAAAATTCATCACAGAGTACACACATGTCCAAAAGAGGAAAAGATAAAAATGCTTTTGGTTATAATGTCCCACACAGCCGTTAATCCAGGGACAATGACTAATCATATTGATTAATTATGCAAAATTAAATACATACTGATCCATCTTCAGCACACATCTACTCACACAGCTCAGGTTAATCCTCCGCTAGATATGATAAAAGCTTACTCTTGACAAACTCGACAATGATGAGTTCGATCTGGTTTGTAGAACTGACATTTTTTACAATATCTAGCGGATCCATCTCGCTTCACGGTAATGGTGGGAAATAAGTTTCCATCTGTAGGGCGATCTTCCAGAGGTTTCACAGGAGATGTACCTCTTAAAGGAGTAGAATCGCCAACATTTTGACCTTCCTCATCTTCTTCTTCTTCAGCACGAGCAGCAGCTTGGGCGATTTGCCAGTCTGCGGCGGTTTCTTCCGATTTACCCTGAGCCAACTGTCCCCAGAAGTTAAGACTAGAAAGCAAAATACCTCCTGTTTTGGAATTCCCGGATTAATGAAAACCGCGCCTAAATAACTCCAGATTGCTAAAATAAAGGCAGGCTGAACCAACGCCAACATGGTCCAACCCATTACGGGAAGGTATTTCAATAGGACAGGAATGCAAAGGGTAAACATAAACGCATAGTACGACCAACCCAGGAGAGATAAGCAAAAGAGGACAGGAAGAAAGCCCAAACATTTGATGACTTTCTTGCTACTAAATGCTTCACAACAAATGTTGGTCATCTTCTTCTGATTTGCTGTAATGCTACACGCTAGGAACCTTTGCGTATGAATTTGAGCGGAGAGTGGGAGAGTGGGAGATGTGCAATCAAAGCCCAAGTGATGGTGTGTTGCAAAAAAAAACCTGTGAGCTTGGAGTGATTGAGTGAAGTGAAAGAAAGAAAGAAAGAAAGAAAGGTGCTAATAATAACAACACTCATTCATTAACCTCCGTGCAACGTGGATATGAACATAACTTCATCTCCAGGGTTCAGTGGTGCTTCTTCTGCGCCCAAAAGTTCCCAATCAACGTCATTCACCAGGACCAGAATCCCAGGCCGTAGCGTCGATCCAACGACAAAGAGCTCCGACCGTTGTTTTATGCGGTTTTCCACCAAATGTTTAATTAAACAACTAATATTCATCGGTGTCCCTCCAAAGTCATTCCAGTCCAAACTTAGAAGTTTGTCTCCACCAAAAAGTAGTTCTAATCCTCCGCTTTACCCTCGCACAAGTCAAATTATTAAATAAAATTGTTGATTGTGGTGTTTTAGGGATGCTTACGTTAGTCCAACAGTTATGAATGACATGATTACTGTGTGGATCCACGTGACATTGAATTGGATAAATGTTCAAGTAAAGGCAGGTCAAGATTTTCTGCATAGAACTTTATGTTATTCAGAACCAATCTCATTAATTCCTATTTTGGTCATAATTTAAATATGTTTATTACTCTTGGCACATTGTGTGGTAAAAGATCTTTCTTTCTCCAACTTATAAAATATCGCCATAAAGTCACAAGTCATTTAATAGTTGATCGAGTATAATAAAATCAAGAGAACTTTTGATGTATTACCAGTAAGCATTGGTTATGGGGTCGTGGTGGAACTTTAAATGAAGCTTTAAGAGATGATACTCGGATTTTATCAAACTGAGGTTATCCCATTATGAGTTGAATACGAATTACTGCTCTCCAACAATCAGTCAATTCTTGAATTATATTGAGAAGAGCTGTTTAATAAATTCAAATCCACTGCATCAATACACTAGACTTGTCAGCGTAATTCCTGGGGGCTCAGGTAATCGTTGAAAGTGAACTATTGACCAGATCCTCCTCCCTCTTATTAGGAATCTCGTAGTATATTGGTTTCATACTCCACAAGTCTTGACAATCAACGTCAGTACTAAAAAGTACATGCACAATTAATTGATTGTGGAATTATGCAATTTAATGAACGAATTAAAATACTGAGGGCCAATTTCGGGAAATCACTGTAATTAACAGAGGCAAGTGGTTGTGCGGTCCAGATTGTTATTATTTCCCCCCCCCCTCCAAAAAACACGCCCCCATCCAGAGTCGTTACCAGTCGCCGAATAAATCCGACTCCCGGTTTCTCGTTCAACTTACTTGCCCCTTGAAATAAATCACACCTTGAAGCGATCCTTCAAACACACTCCTCTCTTCTTATACCTTGGACTAATTAATCCAAGATCCCCTCTCTCCTGGTCGTTTTGGACTCGGTGGTGACTATTCTCAAGAAAAGACTTAGACAATCCCGCTTCACATTTATACTCACCAACACACACTGCACGCACGCACGCACTTGAATAGAACTAATGGAAGAAAAAACAATTAGATCCAGATTCGAGGCTTGGTTAGTTAATGGCGGCTCTAGGTACATCTTGTACGGTGTTTGGTTCTTTGTCCAAGCGTTGATCTTTGCCTTTGCTTTTATCAACTACAAAGTTAGCGACAACTTCAAAACCGTTCGAGGACTCTTTGGAACTCCGCTGTTTTATGCTCGTGCTTCTGCCCTCAATCTCCACGTCAGTAATGGGATTATCCTGCTTCCAGTTTGTCGTAATCTCATTTCCTGGATGAGAACTACGCCGTTGAATAAGGTGATTCCATTTGATGAAAATATCGCTTTCCACAAGCTGGTGGGTTGGACGATCGTCTTTTTCACCGCTGTGCATGTGTTTGCTCATGTCATCAACTACATGACCCTCGCTGCCGTTACCAATAGCTCCTGGTTTGTCCTATGGTTCACTAATGGTCCCGGCTGGACGGGAAATCTTATGACTTTGGCTCTGGCTTTGATAGCAGGATTGGCCATTAAGCGGGTTAGGACGCAAAGGTTCGAAATGTTTTGGTACACGCACCACCTATTTATCGTTTATTTCGCACTTTTTTCTTTTCATGGAACTTGGTGTTTGGTTCAGCCTGATCGTGAGCCCAAATGTTCCAATGCTGGTGCCTTCTGGAAGTACTGGTTGGTGAGTGGACTGATCTACATAAGTGAGCGAGCTATACGTGAATGGCGTGGTCGTAGAAAGACTTACATTACCAAGGTTGTCCTACATCCAAGTCAAGTTGTTGAAGTGCAAATAAGAAAAGATGGCATTCAAGCGAAAGCTGGTCAATATGTCTTTTTGAACTGTCCAGAAGTTAGTCTTTATCAATGGCATCCGTTTACGTTGACCAGTGCACCCGAGGAAGATTATCTAAGCTGTCATATTCGCGTGGTGGGAGATTTCACCAAGGATTTTGCTAGAAAACTCGGTTGTGACGTTGAGAGCAAACAACCAAAAGCTGCTGCTGCAGGCGAGATCAATCGACTCCTTCCACGATTGCTAATTGATGGTCCCTTTGGAAGTGCCAGTGAAGATGTCTTCAATTACGAGGTTGCAGTATTGGTAGGAGCTGGTATTGGCGTAACCCCCTTTGCCTCAGTGCTCAAGTCTATCTGGTATCGGTCCAATTATCCCAACAAGGCGACAAAATTAAGAAAGGCTTATTTCTTTTGGATTTGCCGAGATTATCAGGTATTTCTTAATTCTCCTGATTATTAACAAAAATAGGCTTTTGAATGGTTCCAGGATTTATTGAAGGCCATTGAGGACCAAGACATTGAAAACTTTTTGGAAATCCACGTTTATTTAACAGGAAGGTTAAAGCCGGATGAGCTGAAGAATGTGATGTTGAACGATGAAGAAGGAGAAGAAGACGCCCTTACCGGTCTCAAAGCTCCAACGCATTACGGTCGTCCCAATTTGGATCAAATATTCCCTGCTTTCAAAAAGGCCCATCCTGATACGGAGGTTGGCGTGTTTTTCTGTGGACCCAAGCCACTTAGCAAGTCCCTACACACAGCCTGCATTAAGTACTCGGATACGTGGGAAGGAGGAACGAAATTCAACTATAACAAAGGTAATTCCCCTTCATTTCTTAGCGTTGGTTGCTGATACTGACTTTTTCTGCTAATTATTAGAAAACTTTTAACACTTTTTCTTCTTCTTCTTCCACCTCTTAATAAATAATACGCCGTCTCACTAATAACTTTTCATTTTTTGTATGTTTTCATTCCTATAATTGTTTGGTTGAAAATGGGCCCCTCTTTCACCATTAAAAACCCACTCTTAACAGCAATACAACGGCTCAAATCATTTTTCATCAACTCTTTTCAATGCATTTCTCACATTTTGTAATCTTGTCCCTACTTATTGCATATCCTAATCTTGTTCAATCGACTGGATCCACTCCCATAACAGCAGCATCGACGAATTCAGGAACAACAGCAGAGAAACCACCCACTCCAGAAGAAATAGCCGAGTTTATCAAGAAAGCCACCCAGGAACATGCCCTTCAAAAGGAAATGGATCCCAAATTGATGGAATTTGGACAAGAACTGCTTAAAAGTCCTCCAATGTCATTCAATTCCAAAATTCCCCTAGAATTCGATGAAGGTGAAATTGAGAAGAGGGGTGGAAGAAGAAGGCTTTGGAGAAGAGATAGACTTTCCAAAGCATCACCATTTCTCGATATTGGAAATACAATAAAAATTAACAAGGCCCAGGGTAATACTTACCTTGTTGAAAGGTTACTGGGAAAGAGTACTTATGGCGAAGTTTATGAAGTTACCTGGCAAAGTACTACAAAGGGAACCCGCAAAGCAGCACTTAAAGCCACGCCTCGTTATATAATCCCAGATGATGCCACTATGCCAAAAAGAGATGCAAAAGGAGCATTGGATTTGCAAAAGGAATATCAGATCTTAACAAATATCCTGAGCTGGAAAAATGAGTGCAAGAAATACCTGGTTTATCCCTATAACTTGGTGAAACTGCCTGATATTGTTTTTATGTCTATGGAAGTTGCCGAGTTGGGAGATTTGCGGAATTATATCGCCAGCAATCCTCCATATACCGCATATATCTACCCAGCCCTGGTAAAGGAAATGGTCTTGGGATTGCTGTGTTTGCACAAAGCAGGATTTTCGCATGGTGACTTGAAGCCAGAAAGTAATTATTGTTGATTTGAATTTTGGGACTAATTGAAAATTTGTAGATGTATTATTGAGAAGGCGGATGGATGGCTCTCCTCAAGCTATTTTGGCCGATTTTGGCTTTACCACCATTTTGAGTGATGTTTTCCCAGGACCAGGATCTGCAATCTACGCTGCACCAGAGACCTTTTTCAACGCAGCCAACATTGATAAGATAAAGGCCGATTTATTTTCTCTTGGTGCTACTATTGTGACAATGTACACAAATGCATTTCCTGCCAGGCCCAAGTTCAAACAGGATGGTAGCACCAGAGAGGGATACGGACCCATTCACTTTAGCAAAAAGATTTTCAAAGATGCTGGATTTCCCATGCTGGCTGCAGATCTGGTGCAAAGACTCTGTTGGCCTGATCCTGCGCTTAGAATTGGCCTTGGAGAAGCGCTGAATCATCCCTTCTTGAATGACAAACTGAAACCAGATGTTTACTTTAAGCAACACCCATTTCCCGTGGATCCCACCGGGCAGTATAAATATGTGGTTCATGATTTATTGGTGCAGGTGTACAAAGTGGCCCCTACTCCTGACCAAAGATCCACAAACATCCTTACTCCTACCTATTCCCCCCTTGCTACTTCTAATGATAAGCCTGTGGTAATTATTGGTGGTACCATTTAATGTCGATGTTTGTTGCATTTTTTTATTTGTAAACATATACGCATTGTTATTTAACCACCCACCTGCGATTTTCCCTTGTTGAGAAAAAAAGCCACCTCTAATTCATTGAATACATTTTCAAAATAAAATGAAACTTTATTAAACAATGCGTCCCATTCTCTAAGTTGGAACCTTTTATTACAGAAAAATAGATGGCAATATCCGTACTACTACCCAAACAATAACATTGGATAATATTTGGAGTATATAGGTGTAGGAGATCTCCGAAAAGCACGACCATATTGTTGAAATAAAGTGTTGTTACCTTTGGGATTATAAAGAGTATATAATTAAATAAAAGGGAATTTTACAAAATGACCTTTTTGTTTGAAAAAATGACCATATAAAAATTTTTTATTGTCAAGATGAACGCGCAAAAATTTTAGGGGAATTTGCAAAACTACTCTTAAAAATGAAAATATTTCAAAAACTTGTTATGGTCTGGCTGAGAGCAAACTAAAGGAGAGAGCGTGTGCTAGGAATGGGGGGATAAGGACGAAGAGGTGGGTTAAGAGTAAGAGGTATTTATTAGGTGTTGACCCGAATGAAGTTAAAAAGATATACAAAGATACTCGCTATTTATACTAACTTAAACTCGTGCTACTTCTTGGCATTCCCACACTTGCCATTGTTTACCATTGTTTGAACTATCGTACGATACTTGGAAAATCCCACGGTTTGAGGGCAGAG
>QZWR01000305.1:0-19925 GCA_004114325.1 Zoophagus insidians | reverse complement strand
GTTCCAGCAAGAAGCCAGAAAAATTGCTGGAAAAATTATTATTAAAAATCTCATTTTAATTTTTCTAAAAGAAATTTTAAAAATTTAAGGTGGTAGTGACAGATGGTGGTATCGACTGTTCCAGGGGTACCAGAGAACCCATTCTCTAGTGATCAGAAAATAATTTTCACCGTTCATGAATTCCAGGCGGGCCACACGGGAGACAACCTGATGGTCAGATGAATTTTGCCAGGGGAAGCAGTGTATTTTCGAGAATGTGTTAACCCTGAGGGCCAGTTTCACCCATGAAACCCCACTAAAGCCCAGATGACCAGCCATTTTTCGCCAGGTGGACCAAGCGCGATTCACTTGCAAGCTATTGATCAGTATTCCCTGAGGACCAGGTCATTTAAAAAGTCACTATTTTCGTCTCCTTTTTGGGTGGAAAACGAGCCCGATGGCGGAAATCGGGCAATTTTTATTCTGCCTGTGTCAGTGAATCAGTGCCCCTTTCCAACACGAACAAAAGTAACAACGCTCTTGGCTGACTTTTAGAACATTATCTTATCAGTCAGTCTCTGTATTTTATTGCTTAAAAAGTCGAAAGTCAACGTAGATACCGAATTGTTTACTCAGCGAACAGAAGAAGACAAAGAAGAAGACGATAACGCGGCGGATGGCCCAGCGAAAGAAATAAATCATCGCCAACGCAAAAATAGGCTAACTTTTTTCGTTATTTTAAAGTGTCGACTTTTTCTAATAACAAGAAAATCGAAGTTCATAGTTGTGTGTCGAAGTTTGTCACGATTTGTGATCTTTCAAGAAACCGTTTCGATGGAAAATTTCTAGACACGCCTCGGCCTCTTGTGCGGTCAAATTGCGGAGCGGCGCCTTGACGGAACCGGTGTCGATATCGAGATAGGAGCGGAGCACCGATTTGAGGCCGGCGACTCCGTATTTTGTGGTGATCGCCTCGTTGGGTTCCAACAGGCGCCATTGCAGCTCCTGGGCTTCTTGGAAATTCTTCTCGTAGATGAGTTCCTGCAGGCGGACCAGTTCGAAGGGCAGGATGTTCGCCAAGGCGCAGACGGCCCCGTGGGCGCCAACCATCAGCGCCGGCATGAAGAAACTTGCCGATCCGGCCATGACGCTGAACGGGTTGGTGCGAACGCAGTGCGTCTTCGCCGTTCGAGCGCAGATGGTGGAGATGCGGGTGATGTTGCCGCCCGTGTCGAGGATGCCAACAATTTTGGGGTTTTTGGCCAAATCGCAGACGACGTCGACCGGTATGTCGGCATCGGTGTGCGATGGGATGTTATACAGAATGATGGGGATGGGACTCGAGTCGGCGATTCTCGTAAAATGCTCCATGTAAGCCGCATAGTCCATTTGTTCCCTGCAATTTTTTTGAAAATTTGTAAAAAATTCTTAAAAATTGAACTTTTTCCGGATTGAAAAAAACTAAAAACAAATTTTACCTGAAATATGATGGGTTGTAGACAAAGCAAGCATCAGCGCCAACAGCAGCCATGCTTTGAACTAAATTAATCGTGTCTTTCGTCGCTTGAAAAAAATCCAAAATTTCAAATTTGTTTTCAAAAAAATATAAAAAAAATCTTACATTCACCCGGCAATACTTGCGTGCTTTGCACGCGGTATCCAATTATGTCAGGCCTGTGGTTGAGAGGGTTGTGGGTCAAAGTAAGCAGTAAGGGTTTCACCGTTTCGTACTGTTCTCTAAGTTTGGCCGTTGCAGAGGTGAGCGCCACGGAGCTCACTTTATTTCCTCTGTCGGCTTGTTAGAAAAATTAAAATTGGAAGTAACTCAGAAAGCTTTGTCGGTTTAGATCAAAAGAACTGTATGTAAACCGAAAGCGTTCCGTACGTACGTACGTTACGTGGACATTGAGATGGGGGACATGAACGGCTCCAGTACCGGGTTTCACCCGGCATATAAATGACTTTACTGCTGACGACAATAAACAATAAATAAACAAGTTCGAGTGGTTGCGTTACATTGTCGCCAACTTTATTTGTGAAAACGGTCGAAATTACTTTTTCCTCGGCCAGCAGAAAGGGTAGAAAACAATTCCACTGTTTGTGGAGGAGTAGACGATTTCGGCAGCCGCAAATATTGCAGTTTGCAAATAGCTATATTCTTCCTTCATCTTCGACGAAACTAACATGACTAAAATTGTGGAAACAAACAGAAAAATACAGTTGAAGACTGCTACACGAATTCGATTCCATTCAGGGCGAAACCGTGCTCGAATGAACCTGTACTGCCTCTTGTAGGTTACAGCGTAGAAACAGGCTATTCCTAACATCAAGCCGTGAGCTACACAAAAGCCGGAAATCCAATACGTTTGACTTGCAGATTCGCACCATTCAACACGTACATCGTAATAGGTGTCCGCGTCCGCGTCAAAAAGTGGATCGTCGATGTGATGAACTTCGATCTTCAAAACCATTGGATCACTGGCAAACCATAGGAACATGGCTAGAAGAGAAGCCATGACAATCGTCCCTACCACCTTTTTGATCATTTTAACTTGCAGCTTCACATGCTTTACACGTTGGTCTTCGTGGAATTCAAGGTTGAACAAGTTGGGCTTCCTATCTTTCCGAGTAATGTACCGGTTTTCATTAGCAAATGCTGGCATTGCCATCATCCTGGCTAGTAGCATTCCGTTCGTGAGCGTCAACCCTAGAATGACAAGTGAAGGCCGCCAGCTGCATAAATTGTATAGAAAATCATTCTGCCCAGTGACAAGGATGATAGCTGAGAGGTTCAGCATGAAACAGCCGCCAAGCAAGATGAAGTTATTACTGTAGTCGAAATAAACTTCTTTCTTTAGTTTAGCTGAGAGGGTTGAAGCAAATATCAACGCGCCTTGCCAGAGACTAATAATTGCAGCTGCAATGGAGATCGAAATAGAAGCTAGTGGGTTTTTACTGCCGTTTCGGTGTTCCACCAACGACAAATCTTTCGGCGCAAGGCCGTTCGGTGTTGTCCAGATTGGTTCGCCCAGTTTTTCGTATCTATGGTTGGAAAAGTTGTGATCGACCTGTTGCTTCCCCGGCACGTAAGGATTAATCTTCAAAAACGCCACAGTCCGAGTTACGTTGCCAACCACTTGAACCTGCGAAAAGATGCAGCTGTGCGTTCATTGTAGCGCTGTTTGAAATCTGGCGCCTCCCAGAGTTCGAGATCGCCAGCTGTGTCAGTCACAATTTGCGAAACAATCTCTTTCTGATTCGTCATAGTCCGAAATGTTGCATTATATTTTGTCCTCAGAACGCTTTCCGTCAGGTTCAATGTGACTATTGCAGGAAGCATTCCTTCAGTGAGCCATTTGTTCCCAAAATTGTAACTGCAATTAATGTCCGCCAATGCGTTCGAAAGAAACGAGTTGTTGAAACCAATTTGTTCGATATAACCACGAGCTACGTTGTTGTACTGTTTTCTTCCGGAATCGTAGATGAACCAATTGACTGAGACGAAAAACGAAATGCGGGATTGTTCGATAACTGTATTGCCGCGACAATTGGCGCCATAAATGTTGTCGACATCTGGCGAAGGAATGCAGGGAATGCACTTTTCCGTAGCAAATAACAGGACATATTTAGGGGCCGTCATTCCCGCTTGATAGCTTTGGCACCAAATGTTGATGCAGTACCAACACTGATTGTAAACGTTTGCCAGTAAAACAACTCTTGTTTTGCTATTCCTGAGAGATTGGAACATTTTTTGATAGTCGGTGCCTATTTCGAATGCGACAACTTCAATGCCGTTAGGCTGCAGCATTTTGACGAAGTAAGTTACGAGAACAAACGGATCGCCGGAGTTGAGGCCGGAATCTACGACTATGCCGGCTTGTCGCCATTTAACGAAGCCAGATTTGAAAAAGCTCATGATTGCAACTTGTCTGATGAAGAAATCGTCATCACTGAGGCTCTGCTTTGAAGCAAAATAAGAGCTTGTTCCATGGTTCAGACAGTATTCGGCGTAGATATTGTCCATGTTGAAATGCTTCAATAGGCGATAAATATTATTTCTAACTGTTACATAGGTACGCATCCCGCAATACCATTCAGAAGGTCCAACAAAAATCGGCGATAAAACTCGCATTTCATCATGTTTTTGGGTCAGAAACTCGACAAGAAGCTGGCCTTGGAATGTGTCGGCAATGTCATTGTCAAACGTATGAATTTCAAGCTCATATTCAGATAAAATGTCTTGTCGTTGATTGACCTCGTCAATCAATAGCTGAAGTCCAGCCAGTAAGCACGTTCGACTTTGCTGATTGGAAGGCCACGTTTCAGCCAATCTGTGGTAAATTGTTTCGAACAACAACTCATCTTGCGCCACTCCAGGAGGACGATATGGTGACAGCGTTCTGGTTCTGTATAAGTAGTTGCCGTTCAGAAATAGAAAAATTGCGAGTTTAAAAGGTTTTCGAAATGTCGACTTTGATGATAAAATGGAAAGTGAATAGTTGCTTTGCTGCTCAGTAAAACCGGGGTTTGGTAAATTCAAAACGAAAAGTACGGCTGTAAAAAATCTTAACATTTTTTTTAAATAAGATCTTAAAATATGTTTATAATGTCTTTCTGCTCTCTTTCCGGTAACGAGTATAAAAACCTGATATAAAGGGCTTAATTTTCATCTAGATTGCGCCGCTTTTTCTCAAATTAGTAAATACGCTCAACGATGCCTTAGGCCGCCATGCTGTCGCTTATTGAAAGGATATCTACAACGAAGCACGGAAAACTGATAAGCACTTCCCCCTTCCCCCTCATTTTCATTACCGTAATTGAATATCCTCAAGCCGAAAATATGGTGCGGACTATGAGAAACGTCAAGACTTCAGACCAGACTGGATGAAATTCTCCTTAGCCCGGCGTCTCGGTGACGGGCTTTTAATCTTCATTTAAAAGACATTTGCTGAGACATTCTGAGACCTGCAATCTACAATTTTACGGAATATTCCTAATCAATCCTAGTTTTTTTGAATTGTTAGTAAATGCTGTTAAAAGCTGGCAGCTTTTTATCTTGAAAGAAATTAACGCTTCGAACCGTAGCCTCCCTTCTTAGGTAGGTGAGTTTGGACGGTCCTCAGAATTGCCGCAATTACGCCGGTCGTCAGCCTCTTTTGGTCGATGAACTTCTTCAGGGTTAACGGGATTGAAGTGGTGTCTGGATGAATACTGAGGAGACATTTCTCAGCGGTTTCTGAAAAAGTTTTAGAATATCCAAAGGAACGGTGGTGTTCGCCAAGATTTTTCTTTTTCTTTAGTGCAGTTGGTTAGCGTACACCTATGAAATATTCAAGGAACCAATGATCCGTGGTTCGAATCCTCATCGCTTGTTTTTTCTTTTGCACAAAAATCGATATCCCGAGTGGCGAAGTAGCGAAGTAGCGGACGAAGCAAAAACCTTGTTCGATGATTCATAGCCCAGGCTCACGTCTAATGCGGACTATAATGCCTGTAGAGGTGTGGTTTCCGCAGTTTGCCAATATGCATCGCCAGCCAATTCACCGCCTTTGTGATTGCTCAGGATGCTAGCAATCAATGACCGCAGTGTCTCCGTCGCGAGCAGCGTTTAAAAGCGTTTCCAACTTCAAAGATCACAATGATTTCAATTTAAACAGGAAACAAAGTTTAGATTCTGTTGTACGTTGTATCTCTGATACCGCCGGAGCAAAGACTGCTGCAAGCAGAAGGCAGCATGGGCGAACCAAATTCATTTCCAATTTTTCAAACACTTGAAATCGTAAATTGAATCTGCGAAGGCTGTTTTTGTAAAAATAAACGTTTCTTAAAGGGACCTGCGACTAATCGGATTTAGGCATTATTTCAAAAAAAAAATACCCTAATCAGATTTACATTAGAATCAGATTATTGCAAGAAAAAAAAGCAATTAAATCCAATACAAGAGATTGCGTAGATTTTAGGTTTATCTAATTTGCTAATCCTTCCTAACACGGACTTTAACATGAAATCAGCTCATTTCTTTCCTTTGTCGGTTTCAAAACTAGCGTACTTGATTCAGTACTGTACGGTCTTGTTTGTCAAGGTTTGTCTAGGTATGCATCTGGAAGGCCCCCTGTTTTGAAATTATTGCCTAAACCGCATTAAACATAAAAGTCCTGAGTAAACTGCGAATGCTCGTAACGAGGATAATGTTCTCAGGTTTATTTATCGTTCTTGGCAGCTTTCACAAATCTCGAAAATCTCTTTGAGCCTTGAGCCTCTGTGAATAATCATCTTGCCAGCTTAATTGCTAAAACCGAGCTGGCCTATAAAAGGAGGTAACAAAATCAGTTATTTTGACAACGAAAGAAACGTTCAATTCTGACGACTGTCCTTGTACGTATACCATGGAACGAAGTTTCGTAATTTTAGCCTGCATTTTCGCGATGATCGGCTGTGGTTTTGGTGGTTATCGTAAGTTGTCGCCAAGTGCTAAAACTAATTCTTCTTTTAATTTTTAATTCACATATTAGGTTGCTGTTCCCAGGATGATTCCAAATGTTGTTGCAAATTAAGAGACGGTTCAAAGCTTAGTTTCGGAAAAAACTGCGATAATAACCCGAGTTCTAGGTTCCTAACAGACGCGCGTCAATGCAACAAATTGTTATCATCGGAAACGGCTGCCAGCTGGTGGGATAAAAGCAGAAGATGGGGTGACAGCTACATCACGGTTGGTCATGGAAGCCGCCTATGCGATAACACTTTCTTGCCCGACTGTGTAATTGATGGTCAGGACTGGCAAGACGATGGCGGAATCTGCGCTTACAGCCAATCGCAAGCAGGATATGTATGCAAATACGGCTTTGCTTGTTGATAAAATATTACAACTACGTCTGTTTTCTGCTGCTAACAAAATACTGAAAAAATGGTGACGGGTAACGGCATTCAAACAAGAAAATTGTAGTTTTATAGTTTATAATAGACCTACGACTGCGTAGAATCGATGCCAATGGATCCCAATTCCTAAGAGTAATTAATTTCCAATGTTTTTCTTGCTATTTTCTTGCTATTTTCCAAATAAATGATTTTGAAAGAGCAATGAAGATGTGTACGACATTTGCTGTCAAGTTTGAATATCTTGTTTGATGAAGCAAGAGAGAAAGACGCTGAGACGTGTAAGAATGCTTTCTCGATTGGTGTTATTCCGCCAGTTAGCGTCTTGAGCTGTTTCCAAGCCTGTCGAAAGTGTCGTCGAATCAATTGGCTTCAATTCTGCAAATTTTACAAATTTTGCAAATTCAATTTTGTGCACGGTCGACCTTTTTAAAATGAATTTCCTGGCTTTATCTATCTTTCAAATTTCCATGTTTCGCCTAAATTTCCAGGTAAAACGGCGTTATCTAAATTGTCGTGCCCCAGTCAAACCCTTTTGATTTTTATATTGTTAAAAAGCCCTTGACAAAACGAAACTAGACTTCGATTGCTAAGATGTTTAGACGCGCTTGGCGTAGATGGTAATGCTAGTCCGAAACTAGTCGGCGCCACATTTATTAATAAATTGCACCTTGCATTGAAAACGTTTTTTCCAACATTTTTCATCATCAAACTAGACTTCGAGTTGAAGAGGAGGAACAGCTGGAGCAGGATGAAATATCAGTGGTAGTGGACGGTGATAGCCACCGGACCAGCTTAGAGCGCATTGACGAAAATGAGTTAAAAGCTTAAGAGTTAAGAGGCTCCAACTGACTTAAAGGCTGCCCACTCCATTTATTAATAATGTATTAATAATGACGGATGCCGGGTGAAACCCATAGAAGAGATGGCGAATAACACAGGCAAGCGACAATTGTTAATTTAATAGTTCTCTCCTTTGTCGGTTTCTAGCAAACGGAATCTTCCGGAAGAGTTACACTCCATCGTTCCTTGAATGTTGTAACGTGGAAGATCGGGAGTGTTAACGAGACAGCAGTGATTCTTCATGCTTCAGAATTAGAGTAAATGTCATGTACCTTATTCCTTGACCAAAATATCGCGTCAAAATTCACACGACCTCGCTGAAGATCAGCACAGCAGGCCATTCTTTGCTTCTTGCAAAGTCTGTCTCTTTTATTGGTCTTTTATTTGCGGTAATAACTTTTCAAAACCCTTCTTTCCTAACTTTCAGCCGATTAGATAGATTTGCGACAAGCAGCTAATTTACCGTTTCATGCTAAGCGCAATCAAATGTCAAGTCTACAGTGTTCGCCAGTTTTAGGGCAATAAATAAATATTATATAGCTATAAGCATACTATGCTCTAGCCATACTACATAACCGTTTGTCCTTCGGTTGTTGAACTTGTGCGCTATTCAGAATAGCAACTATTTCATCGATATTTTGTTTTTGAAAAGGAAATTTCTCAGCAGAAAAATAAGCCTCAGCTAAGGAAGCCAAATCGAGCGGTGTTTCGCCGTCGTCATTCTTGACCGCGGCCAAATCTGGATGAATACTGATCAGATATTTCAATACCTTCGCGTTCGTTGGCTGCAAACGCTGCTAGATGAAAGGGCGTTGAGCCTTTTGAGTTGATTCCCCTGACTGTCGATGTAAATACGGAAAAACTGCGGTAGAATTTGGCGAAACATCAAGTACCTGCACTTATGCACTTCTGCGACAACTGATCCCCAAAACAGATTACTGTCCTGTTATCTGTGTTTGCAATTTGTTTATTACCGTAACGGCGGTTTTCTTCAGCCTTATGCATGAAGCAAATGATGCGAAGCCGACTAATTAGTTATGCGTCTAATTATCTAGTCCTGTACGCGGTCAAGCTGTAAAAATAAATCCGCAACCTGCAATTCAATGCTATTGCCATCTTTAAAATAGAGAATTGTCGAAAGCCTCACTAACTCAGAAAAGCTGTCGGTTTAGATCACAAGAAACACGTGTTTCTTAGATATGATATGTGCCAAAGTAAAAGTATTCTCCTTTGTCGGCACATAAGTGGATTGGACACACACAGAACGGTAAATTGCTAACCGATTTCTCTGTGTTTATTTTTTTCGCTCCCCATTATTTATAGCTAATGCCGCTTTTCCTTTAAGCTCCTTGATTTTATTTGAATAAAACGAATAAAACAAAACAATTATTCCTTAGATTAGTTATTCCTTATAGTTATTCCTTATGGAGTAAATGAAATATGGTTACCAGTTACCAGACGCTGCTAAATTTGTCATGTCATATTCCTGTGTCGATTATGGTCGCATTTACACCGGTCTTAACTAAAGTTAATTATATCATTGTTACGCATGTCTTTTGCATTGTTTCAAAGGTGCAACAATGTTTTATGGAGCCGTGTAAATGCGACCTATGTTGCATTTTTAACTGATATCGGCTTGAGAGAAATTACTACTTGAAAAAGAAATTTCGCTTCTTAGGTTGCTGAGATTGGGCACTCTGCAGAACTGCCACCGTTTCAGCATATGTAGGGGGACGGAACTCGGAAGGGGTATTCAAAGCGAAATCGAGTGGGGTTTTACCGAAATCGTCCTTGACAGATACTAGGTCAGGATGAATACTGAGGAGATATTTCACGACCTTCACGTTCGCACATGCAGCTGCCACATGGATGGGCATCGTGCCATTTCCGATTTTTATTCCCCTTTCGTAGACATTCACGCCGTTTTCGACCAAGTATTTAGCAACTGCTACAGCTTCATCGGATGACTCACCCTGAGCGACGCAGTGAAGCAAATTGAATTTGGAGTTCTTAGTCCTCACTTCGTTCAGATCAGTAATATGTTGAGCGGTCAGAAAATATTTCAGAATCTCCAATAACCCGTACATGGCCTCCATGTTGATTGGAGAAAATCCCTTGTCACTCCATGCCGTAAGATCAGCACCATGTTCAACAAGAATCCGAGCTGCTTCTAAAGACCAAGCTTGATGCACCGGCAGTTCATGGGCATCACCTTCAGGCAAATTGACATAACTCCTATCGCTCTCAACTATGAATTTCAAAATGTCGACAGCATCCATCTGAACGGCCCAGTGGATGGCTGTATTTGTGGTATTGTCGAGCGTTTTGCCCAGTTCCTTGAACTCTGGCCACAACATTTGAAAAGCATCAAGATGATTGGTAGCGGCCGCCATGTGCAGAGGTGTAGAATATGCGGTACGCCAGAATGAATCGCCTGCTAGTGTGCCGGGTTTATAGTTAGTGAGAATTCTACCGATCACGCCAACGTCTCCGTCAATGGCTGCTTGCAGAAGCGCTTCGTTCTGTGAAAGAAAATCGGTGATAAAAGTGAAAGATCGATATAATTAAGGGATACTTACATCGCTAGTTACTTCTCCGAAGGCACAATGGATGCCCAGTAACAAAACCACACTACTGACTTGAACCAACATTTTATAATTGATGAAGTGTTCAAATTGGAATTCGTTTATAAAGAAAATCTCGAAAAATGGTGGTTCCTTTATAGCACCCCAATCAGTTTTGTTTCACGGGAAAGAAGCTTATCTTACTTGTGGAGAGTAGAAAAATAATCTTAAATCCAAAATCCAATTTTCCCGTTTTTTCTTCAACTTCGAAGACAGATTTTGTGAGCCTGCTTATATAGCAACCTATAATCAGGTTTAGTTTATGGTACAGAATCTACCCGAAACAAGAATTAATCCAAGGCAAAATCCACATTTGCCAGTTTTTCTCCAGCCTTTTTTCCAAGAACGATTTTTGAGTCTAGTTTAACATTTTTTTGTGGATTATTTCGATGATCTGAAAAGCGGTTTAAAGGTTCCTCTCTAATTCGCCCATGACAGATATTCGTTTGCTTCTCATCAAAACTCATCTACGTTTCTCGCCGTCATCTCTTCTTTATTCAGTTAGGTAAAAGCACGACTTTTCTTCTTCCCAGAAAGTTGTACAATACACTTTTTAGGGGTAACCTAAAAGCGTGGTGTCTTATTTCTGCTAGCAAACGGAAGAAATTCCGATGTTATGACTTATTACGCTTTCGGGTTCACGCTTTTAAGGAAGGCAATCGTCTCCGCATGATACTCCGGGGGTACACCTGGCAAGTGATTGATAGCCAAATCAAGTGGCGTAAGCCCTGCCGCGTTCCTTATCGTCGCCATATCCGGATGCTCGCCGATTAGATATTTCACCAGTTTAGTGTTTCCAGTGTAGGCAGCAATGTGGATGGGCATCGACTCGTTAGCTGCCACGTTCGTTCGTGCGTAAGGGTCTGCGCCAAGCCCGATAAGCAATCTGGCTGTCTCATCGCTCCTGTTTCCGAAGCCGGCACTGCAGTGCAGCAGGGTTCGGTTATGCGCAATCGTCCTTGGTTCATCGACACTTTTGAATTTGTAAATGCCAAGAAGGTGTTGAACATTTTTGGTGTAACCATAGAAAGCCTGTGAATGAATGGGCAGGTAGCCGCTAAGCACGGTCCTCGAGAAAAGGTTAGCACCATGCTCGACGAGTAGATCAATCATCTCGGGTGAACTTGCATCATCCAAAGGCGTCTCACCTCTAGCGTTGTCTTTTAGATTTACGTAGCTCAAATCCTGTTTGAGAATGAAGCGAGCCATGGCCAAGCTTTCGGCTATCACAGCGTGATGGATGACTGAATTCGATTCATTGTCAAACCTCTTTCCCAGCGTCTTGAATTCTGGCCACAACAAGAAGAATGCTTCTGCCTGTTCGTTGCGAGCAGCTATGTGTAGAGGAGTCGTTTCTGCAGTTTTCCAATACGCATCACCAGCAAGTTCACCGTCTTTGTGCTTGCTCAGGATGCCAGAAATGACTGCAGAATCCCCGTCATGAGCAGCCTCTAGCAACGTTTCGAACTACATAACGTTAGCAAACGATTTCATTGTAATTATATAATAAAAGAATAATCAATCAGTTACCTCTGTGTCCGCATGAGCACAAACAAAAAGCGTTGCAAGCGGAAGACCCAAAAGAACACCCACGTACATAATTAATCGCTATAAGCTAACAAATTACATTTTTAATGTTTTTCAAACAAATAAACGTATTCGTCACAAGTAATAGGAGCAATTGATTGAATCTAGAAGGAAATTTGGTTAAAAATGTTGCTATGTACACAGCTAATACACGTGTTTTGGATAATCTCAGGAGAAAAAGTAAATCCTATTAACACCTAACACAAGACATCAACATATAGTAACCCGCTTTCTAGCTTGGATTTTTACAAGAGCATTATCTCAATACGTCGTCATTCAGGCTTTACAACAGATTTGTTCCTCTTAAAAATCTGTTCCTCTCGATTTTTTACGGGCTTTTGCCTAACCTGGGTAAGTTGTTCCTTTTCATTGAAACAGAATGTTAACGTAGTTGCAGCAGAAACGACCGAAGTCAAGGCGAAGACAAGAATCGGGCGCAGCTTCTGTTACCTAGCCTGAAGGCAGGAGTCATCCGAACGCAATGTCTACTTATCCGATCAGCATGGCAATAAGAAGAAGGTTTCAAATCAGTTCGCCTTTTTCCGAAAATTATCAAAGCTGAGAAATTGGAGAATTTTCAGTCAAAACTCTGACAATCGCTTTTTTTATTTCTTAAAACATCATTCTTAATAAACTAAATAAGACATTACTACTTTAACCGGTTTATCCCCACCCTATTACCGTCTAAAACTGGTGGCCATTACCTTATGTTTCATGGCATATTATATTTTCAGATTTTATTTTACTAATTTCAGTATCCAACAGAATGCTTCGAAACGAAGAAACCTCGCTTTTGGTTGTGCTGAGTTTGGGCACTCGTCAGAATTGCCACAGTTTCATCGTATTGCTCTTTTGGAGGGCGCCTATCTACAGGAAGATATCCGGGATTCAAAGCGTAATCAACCGGTGTTTTGCCGAAAACATCCTTGACAGATGCCAGATCCGGGTGAATAATGAGTAGATATTTCACGACCTTCACATTCGCAGTTTCAGCTGCAAAGTGAATGGGCATCGAGCCGTTTCCCAATCTATTCCCAGTTGATGCCTTTTTCGACCAACCATTTAACGGTTGCTTCGATCGCCACCGACTTTGGGTCACCCTGAACGGCGCAGTGAAGCAAATTGTACGCAGAATTCTTTGTCCTTGGCGCGTTCACGTCGTCATTATAGGCGATGATCAGAAAATATTTGACGACATCCAAGTGCCCGAAAATGGCCGCGGCGTTGATAGGCGAGAAACCGTAACTATTCCAGCCCTTTACATTGGCTAAATGTGAAACAAGGATCGAGGCTGCTTGCACCGATTGAACTCGATGTGCGGGCAGATCGTCATCTTCGCCTTCGCGCAGGTCGACATAAAGCCTATCATGCGAGGCGATGAATTCTATGATATCGACAGCATTCGCTTGAACGGCCCAGTGGATGGCCGTGTTGTTGTAGTCGTCGAGCGTTTTTCCGAGCTCCTTGAATTCTGGCCATAGACGTTTGAAAGCTTGAAACTTGGTGTGTGCAGCCGCCATGTGAAGGGGCGTTGAAAAGGCGCTATGCCAGTAAGGGTCGGCAGCTAACTCACCGCTCGTATGGTTGGCGAGAATTTTTTCGATGACGCCAACGCTTAAATAGCGCCCTGGAATCAGCTTTAGGTAATTCCAAGCATCCATCGTTTGACGAATTTCGAAACATTTCAACAGCTCATCGGATATACATCGGAGGCTTGCGGCATTTGGTCGGCTATTTGGTCGGTATTAATTCGTTTTCTTTCACACATAACCCGAAGTCTTTGTAAAGTGAAGAATTTCTGCCTCTGAAGAAGTAAATAAAACCCAGCAACCTACGACCGCTTATCGCTTATTTGCATATTGCTTATTTGCAGAAGGAATGCTACACAGGCTGCTCAAATTGTAACTAACAGCTCGATGTTTTCGGTTATGGTGGCTGGGTAGCTTCATGTCTTAGATTCGAAGAGGCAGGAATATATGTAAATGTAAGTCAATGCAAGTGCTGAGTAAGTGAATAAGAAAAAGGTATAACCACACCTCATTGTTACGACTCTCGTACATCTGCTGACTTCGAAATGGAGTCCTCTTTTTATTTTCTAACGGCTTAGATTCGAGAAGAAGAAAGTAAAATAGTTCTTCGAAAAAGATTAACATTAACATCATGCCAATATAGGCATCCAGCCGGACATTCGGAATGCAGACAGCGGCGGGCGCTTGTCACCTATGTAAATAAAACATAACGAAGATAAAATGAATGCGATATTCGTATATTTGTGAGGAAAGGGTAGAGAAAAAACTGAGGGCTCGATGCTTGCATCGAGGCTTTCGACTTCCGTTATCAAAAATAAACAATAAACCTTGTAGATAGTTTCAGCCCTGTTAATTTCCTTCTTACTTTATTTCCTTAACTTGGAAATGCTTCCCCCATAGAACGGCTTATCTATAAAAAATGCTCTTAAAACCTGTCAATCGCACGACGACACAAAGGTGCAGTAGATAGTGAATATTAATTGAAGCATGTTGAGACACACATCCTATATTGTTTTATTTATTCACAAAAATAACTTGCACAATTGCTTTTTCTTTTTCCATTAATTTCGGCTGTTAGGCAAAATAAGTAGCATGCAGCCACCTTTTCCAAAAATTACTCTTGCCTGCCAAGGCCGCAGCTTTGATGCTCCACGTTTACTGCGCCAGCTGCAAGGAAGCGGACGCAGCGTAGTCACAAATGTTTTCAATCACGAATTTGGTTCGTTCGCAAGCGCGGGCCGTTCTTCTGAAGAATGTGTTTCCAACTTTTGCCACACGTGGGCCACAAAAGGTACGAGCGAGTCGTTGCTGTTTGTCATCGAAGCCGCAGGCCAATACGACTCGAAGTTTGCCACGTTCGTGGCCACTCAAACAAAACTGTTGTTGGATGAATACATAGATAAAGGGGATGTCGCAACCCCTGCTGAGCGCAGTAATATTGAGGAATTTCGCAGCCTCGTCCAGTCGCACATAGCTCGATGTTCACTTGGCGCTGAATGTCCCCTTCATGACGGACGTGTATTGGTCAAAGAGACAAGGTAACTTTTGCTTTTAGGATGATTTTATCTCTCACTTCATTTTATTTCAGATCGGCTGGAATTATCCGTGGTGGCTTTTTCCCAAAAGATGTTTCCAACTTCTTCCCTCGAACTGATTTAGAACATAAATTAAGATGTGCCATCGGGCAACTGTGTGACGGCCCCTCAGGTAGCTAATCAGTTGAGTTTTTCGTTGACAGAAATAAACGTGGTCTTAAATCCAGGTGCTCTTATCGTTCACGGAACCGGTGGCATTGGCAAAACAACGACTGTTGGTCATTTGTTGAATAGCAAAGAATCGCTTAGTTTCATTCCGCTGGAGCATGAAACGTACATCTTCTGGTTGAACGTCTGTGGGATGACAAATTTCGACGGTTCCACTCGGCCATTCGATGACAAAGCCTTCTGTGGCGCAATCTACCAACTTCTCCTGTCATTGAAACTTGTCGAGCCGCTGAGCAGCCAAATCACGACCCTAGCTCTTCAAGGGACGTTTACTCAATTGGGAAAACTTGGCATGAGATTCATCTTCATTTTTGACGACACTTTCCAAAAGGGACTCCTCTACACAATGTCATTTTTGAGTCAGGATTGTCTGATCCACTGTATCGCGCTGACTAGAAACAGCAGCAAAGCGGCTATTGATTGCGATACGTTCAAATGCCAGCTCTTTTCAATGGACTATCTGTCGGATGTGTCAATGGAAATGATGTTAGCTCAGCATTATGGCCTAAAAGAAAAAGGACTGGATGACGATCAAATTAAACGACTTGGTAAACTGACTCACGGTCTCGTACTGATTGGTAGTGTCATCAATTCCCATTTTGCCAATTTTGCCAAACTGCGGAAAGGAAGCCAACTTGTTCAAGACAAATTCTATAGTTTAGCGAATAGAATCGATGAGCTAACGAAATCGCAGGTATTCAAAGCTATTGAAGCCAACTCGTCTCAAAGCCAGCAGATGACACTGTCAACACTGATGACAATGTCACCTGAGTTTGAATCGCCAGAATTTCTCGCCGATTACTACACATTTCTCATCTTCCCACCCGGCCACAATGTCGAAACAGTGGATTTACAGACACTTTGGCAATGCACAGCCGATGAGGTCGAATTTCGCTGTCAAACGGCTGTCGAAGCTTCTCTTTTGCGCATTCAGACCGCTGATGAGACCGCCTCATCCTCACTGACGTCTTACGTAGTCCATGACTTGTTGTGGAAAGCGACAATGCAGAAACTTCTCAGCGAAAAGAAATATCCATTGCAATCGAAAGATTCGGAACTGAAAGTGCAGCGGGAATTGGTAACTGATCTCCTGCAGGAAGGCGGACCGGCCTGTTTTGCTTCAGCAATTGAAACGAATCGAGTCAAACTGCTAGACTTCATGTTCACCCAATGCGAAAGTGAATTCTTAGTCAATCTGGCTTTAGACTCATCGAAGGGCAGGCATACAACAGCGCTTCATTTGTTAGCTCAACGAGCTGCAGCTGCTGATTGGGTTCGAGGCGAAGGTCGACCCTCTGAGACGCGTCTTTCAGTTGAATGGCTTTGCCGCCTGGTCGAAAGGGTTGTCTCAAAGCAAGGCGAAGAGGTGATGAAACAGGTTTTCAACCAAAACAATGGTCATTCTATATGGGATATGGTTGTTACCAACCTGCAACGCCAAGCAGCTAATCAAAATGGGAAGCTGTGCGAAAGTTTAATTTTCGTTGCAGCAAAACTCAACTGCCACCAGTTTGTGAAATTGGTGCTGACAAACGAAGCAATCAAGCAGCTGGCTGCGAATGGTCGAGATCGATTAGGAAACAACGCTTTGATTATTGCTGCCGATAACAATGCCGTTAAGACAATTGAAGTTATTCTAACGACCAAAGGGTTTTTTATCGACGTGAACGGTGCAAGGAAGCAGGGAGAAACGGCGATCATGGTTGCAACTCGTAGTTCAAATTGTCTACAAATAGTGAAAACAATATTTGAAAAAGCTGGAAACAACAATCAGGTCAACGTCAACCAGACAGACAGAACAGGCAGGACTGTGTTGCATTGGGCTGCCGAGTTCGGTCGTTTAGAACTGGTGAAATATCTCGTTGAGGAACGACAAGCGGACGTTGCGATTATCAGAAACAACGGATGGACAGCTGCCGAGGTGGCAGTATCTTTGAACGTGCACTTTGATGTCGGTCGATTTCTTATCGAACACGGCTCTGGTGTTTCCCAAAATGGCTTTGAACTCGCTGTTGCGAACTGTAAAAAACTTCAGAACATTGAGTTTGAAGAATTCCTGAACAAACATAAACAACGAGCGGAGACGAATTGGTTTGACAAGAAGAATAAGAAAACTGGCAAGTCGGAGAAGCCAATGAACACGTCGAAACGGCTAGGTGAATGGGGACGACTGCACGAGGCGGCGCAGAAAGGCCAGATGACAGATGAGCAATATGATGAAGTAATTTTAGAAATCGAAAATGAAAATATCGATATGGCAGAGGCACGAGGCATCACGGCTTTGCACGTTGCTTGTTATTTCGGGCGAGATGGCTACGTCGAGGTGCTGTTGAAACACGGCGCAGGCATCGATGTCCAAAATAACTACGGCTATACTGGCCTCATTTCGGCATGTCAGGAGGGTCACAGCAATGTTGTCGAAGTGCTGTTGAAACACGGCGCAGGCGTCGATATCCAAAGTAACATCGGCTATACCGGCCTCATTATGGCATGTTTTAAAGGTCACAGCGATGTCGTCGAAGTGCTGTTGAAACACGGCGCAGGCGTCGATATCCAAAATAACGATGCCACGACCGCCTTAATGATTTCGTCTCAGAATGGCCATTTTTATGTTGTTAAACTACTTCTAAAACACCACGCTGACGTCTATTTGAAACACAGCACCGGCAGAACTGCTATCATGTTCGCTGCTTCCTTCGGGCATTCCGAAATAGTCGCATCCTTGTTGTGTCACGGCGCAGCCGTTGATGGTCCCGATTATCAAGGAGACTCGCTGTTTGCGATGGCAAAACGAGGCAGATGTTCAAAGCACGTTCTTGACATGATTTCCGGATATAAAAACAACACACTCGCTGAATCCCTTGTCATCATACTCGGATTCTGCCTGATATTTCTTTGGCAACATAGGAAAAGTATAATATAAATTATAAGCTACTATGGAAAAGACGACGATAATAAAAACAAATTTGATCTTTTCTTTATCGATATTTTTTGTTTCCTTGAAATTGCGAGCCATTTTGTAAACAAAAACCAGTCTGCTGTTGGTACCAGCCGTTGCGATAACAGATAACAAGAACCATGTTAAATTTCATTTCCACGGCGGATATGGTTGGCGTCGAATGGAAACAGGGGTGTGAGGTACGGTTAGTATTTTTAAATTGCATTTGTCTGGAGTTTGAATTATTTACTATAAGAAAATAGAAAATATATTTTCATATTTCTTTCTGTTTTCCTATTTTTTTGAAAAATAATGACAAAAACAGCGGATTGTAAATCGGTGACCCGTGCCACTTTCTTCGTCCAAATGAAGCGCGTGTCCGCACTCATGCCAAAAGAAAACACTAAACCAGCACGTGCCAAAACGTGGACGTTGACGTTTATTCTCTCAGCAACGTTTTCCAGTTATCGATTTTTTGCTACTTCTTCTCCAAACAGAGAGCCACACCAGCATCATTTTAGGCATAAACACCAGAAACATCGCGACGCAATTTGCTGCCTGTTATTTTTTGAAATCTAACTCGTTTTCTTATTCAACTTTCACTCTGCCAACTGAATAATATCCCCTGATTTTTTACTGCTTTTCTACTACCTACTTGTTTTTCGATGTTTCGATGTTAAATGGTTAAAAATGCTTCACCTTTCGCTGTGTATTAGTCGGAAATATTATCATCTGTAGTCCTATATTCTAGATACCACTGTTATATGGCGATTGCTAGCCCATTACGCCATTCCAGTTTCCTGCTTTAGGATTGTTTTCATCGCTGTCCCATTTTTATTCCTTCTCATTAATGCACACTGCCGCATGTACCTATATTATAATACGCCACCTTAATAATAGTAGTAGTAGAGCATACCACTACCATTACTAGTGAGTGATGACCTACAGCTCGTAATAAAAGTATAATGAAAGGCGCTCGCCTGTTATTCTCATTACTATTATTATCTATTACGCTCACCACCGCCGTGCTGTTTATGCCAAAGCAGTATACAGCACATTATTATTATTATTACCTATTATACTAAGCCAAGTACTAGCACTTTTTTGATAATAATCGCATATTCAAATACACACACTCTATTATTATTATTATCGTTATTTTAACATGTTGTTGTGGTAGTGCTGGTGTGTTCATGTTCATAGTCCAGGCTCGTGTCTCAAATAGGGCTACCAGGCTCACATATCTCCAAAAATACAACCCAGTTTCCCACTTTTTTCCTTATCTTTGCCTTGTCTAGCTTTCATTTTTACATGTGTTTTCTTTGATTCCATGACAATTACAGAAGAAAACCTTATTCTTTCTCGTTTAACCTCGAACACCTTTTCAATTTTATTCCTAGAATTTTTAGTTGCAGCTATTTAAATACAAAAATGTCGGTTTTAAGCCGCTCTCGAGTTTCTTCCTTACTGTCACTCGGTGCCAAAACAGCGTGCCAAAACAGCTCCAAAACAAGCAGCAATACGCCCCTTCATCGCAGCATCTTCTGTCTTTCCGGCATCTACCCAACCGTGGTTACGCCGTTTATTGCCTCGCAACACGATGCGGTCGATTTTGGCCGCTTCGAGCGCATGCTCCGCCACCTCAACCGCTTTCCGGTGTCTGGCCTGGCGCTGCTCAGCAAAACGGGCGAGTTTGCGGCGCTCGGTTCCGATTCTAAACTCGATCTGGTCGGCCACGCCAGGCGTTATCTTGGCGATCATCGCATCCTGCTTGCTGGTGCCGGGTTAG
>QZWR01000304.1:0-19959 GCA_004114325.1 Zoophagus insidians | reverse complement strand
ATACCACACATCCCAATGCCCAAATATCAGCCGCAGCAGCATATTTCATGGTATTCTCCGCTACTCCCAACAACTTTTCCAATGGCCAATAAATGCTAACATTTATCAACCATTTCCAAGCAGAGTAAAGCTTTACACTGTACCAAATTCCTTCTCCGGTAGTGGTGATGAGCCCCAATGATGAGAATGGTCCAAATCTCCCAGCTTGAAATCTTGACCCGACCAAAACACATTTGCACTGGTCAAATCTCCGTGTGTTATAGCATTGCCATGTAAATGGTCAAGTGCACAGGCCAGGTCGCATAGTAGGACCAGGACCCAACTTTTAGGTGCTGCACCAAGACAGTAGAGTTGATAAACGGTAAATGGCATATAAGCATGATATGAGAATCCTTCTTCCTCATTTACCTCGAGGATCTATCTCCTATATAAACTTACCCGTGGGAAGCATACATTTAAATGGCCAAGTGGGATTTTCTTGCCACCTTCTTTTCTCACCACCAACTCCTTCCAGTTTTTCCATTCTTGTTGAGAAAACGTGCCCAGACTTAGATGAGATCTGTTGATATGACGATGAGTTTGGTTGAAAGAAATGGTTGTTGGCAGCAGTATAAATGGGGATGATGAGAAGGAAGCATGGAAAAGGGAAATGCTGAACAAAGTCGACCTGGGAAAAGAGTGGAAGAGATGTGTTACAAAGAAGGATGAGGAAGAAGAAAAAGCAGATATATTTACTTTATAAACCGAATTATTATAAAATAGTTGAAGGTTGATTATTCAGATCCAAAAGTGCTGTTATTGAGGGTTTTTCCTTCTTTACTCGCTCATGACGAAAGGTAAACCCGGTAAAAGCACTTCTGGGCACTCTGATCGAATCATGCTGCTCCTCCAAGTTAAGCTGAGCATATCTTTCCTGGACAGCTTTGTACATTTCCAACTCATCCAGGTTGGAAAAGTCGTCAAAGTAGTGCGTATCTTCGGCTGAATCCAGGTCAGGAACAAAGGGAGGTTCCTGCGAGGTTCGAAAAGCCAGCCAGCTATCAGCAACTTCGCTAAAAAAGGAATGATTTCTCGCCTCGCCAAGAGATTGCATTCTGCTCTCTTTATCCGTTACCAGTCTTAAGACTAGGTCCCAGGCATCATCGGAAAAGTTTTCCTGCGCCAAAGGACTTTCAAACTGGGGACGAGAAAGGACCTGTTCCCATTGCATTACGTTATCATAGACTTCGTCATCATTTTCCCCGCAAAAGGGAGGATAACTAGCGAGGAATTCATAGAGAATACAGCCCAGGGACCAATAATCCACGCGATGATCATAGCCTTCGCCATTATTGGTCAGAATCTCCGGTGCCATGTATTCGGGTGATCCTACCAAAGAAAAGGCCTGATTTGGGTTATTTCCGGTTAGTTCGTTAATGGGAGGGGAAAAAAGAAGGAATACCCGAGCAATGTTTTTACCCCGCATCGTATGATAAAGCTCTCTTCGTTCAAAGGAACTTCTCCTAACCAAACGCATGGTTTCCAGCTACTTCAAAGTGAGATTAATAACAAGAGGATACTTTAATACGAATCGATTCCAATTTCATTGGATCCAGAGCTCCCTTGCTAAGGCCGAAATCGGTTAGTTTCAAGTGACCAAACGCATCGACCAAGAAATTCTCTGGCTTCAAGTCACGATGTACATAGCCCAGTTGATGTAGGGCATCGGTAGCCATCATCATTTCAGTCATGTAAAAACGAGCGTGTTTTATGCGAATGACGCCATAAGTGTTGAGCAGAGTTCTCAAATCACCACCAGGCACAAATTCCTATGGACTGTGTCACTCCTATAACAAGGCGGCTACCACTGATAAAGGGAAATATTACCATGGCCAAATAGACATGATCGACATCTTGAAAAGCGTAAAATAGTTTGACCAACCAATCAGACGTAGCCGTGGTGAGGATGTCTCTTTCCGTAAGAATATGTTGAACCTGCAAATTTTAATAATTACGAATTTGATAATTGCTGATTTAGTAATTGCTAAAAGAGAAGGAAGAGAGAAAACCTCATTCAGCTTTAGGAGCATCTTCTTATTCATCCTTTTAAGGGCGCATAATTCACCAGTGTCGTGTTTGCGTGCAAGGAATACCTGGCCATAACCGCCTTGTCCCACCTGTGTGAGTAGCTGGAAGTGACTAAGCTTGGTTTTATTGCGTCTCTTGACCAGAGCTTTGGTTTCTTGTTGATAGAAGCTTTGTTTTAACTCCTCTGTCCTCTTTCCTGAACACTATTCCTTAGTTAATTACACAAATGTTGTGGAGAGAGAGAGGGAGACTTTAGTTAATTCTTCGCCTAATTGTCTTGTTCGTTCTTTCCTTTGTCTTAAATAACTCAAAAGATCAAAGTAATAATCGTAGAAATCTTGAATCTCGGGCTAGTTAGTATGGTGGGCAGAGGAGGTACATAGTTGAGCAGCATTGTTTCTACGAATGGTGGAAGGGCTCAAATCATCTCCCTCGTCAAGTACTTTTTCCACAAAGTTGCCCTCATCAGGTTTCTTCCTACGTACTGTTTCTCCCCCGCCCGTTAAAGAAGGAGGAGGTTGAAGAGGAATTCGAGAGAAAAAGTCTTGAATGGATTCTCTCTTGTTATTATTACTCATTCAGTGTACTACCAGAAGCACGCGCACACCCCAAACACCTTTATTGAATACACAATTGATATATGTTTTAACTATTTATATTAGCTTTTTTCAAGTATTATTATTATTGTTGGGAGAGGTGGTGGTTATCTCTTTTGAACCAACACACACACTCTCTCTTCGTACGACTACGACGACGACGACGACTGGAAATGACATTTTCCCTTTTAGATTATTCTACTCCGAGAATTATTGGTTTCGCCTTTCTTTTACTTTTAGCACTTTCATTGATGGTCATGGCTATCCGGAATTTTGTCTACAGCATCCGACATCCTCTAGTAAAGGTAGAAACCCCCAATTTCAAGCGAGAAACCACCACCACCACCTACACGAAATCCATTCATAGCTTTTCCCTTCCTGTACTTGTTCCTTCGGCACCATTAGACATTGTTGAAATAATGACCATTGTTGCTACTGGTTCTAAAAGTTAAAATATTGTGCTTGGGGGCAGTGGGAGTTGGGAGGAAAATAATGTCTTCTTCTTTTAACAACAATAATCACACTTTTCCGATCAAAACACCGTTTGAACCGAAAGAATGGAGAAATGTTCAATACTATGAACCTCCTTCCTCTGCTGATGAAGATGAACTTGTAGCAGCTCCTCATGTAGTGGAGTACTCGGTAGATCCTAATCTCAAGGATCTTTTTACTGCCAAATCCACTACCACTGCTGAAAACAATGAAGGAGGAGGAGGAGGATTCCGATTGGCCCTGGTAGCCGAGGCCATGCAGGAAGAAGTAAAAGAAACACCCTCAAGTTATAGAGAAACGCTTAAATATTACTTTCCCACCAGTCTATTTTTTAGACCACTGGAAGCACTACCAGAGGAGATCTTGCAAAAGCCCCTGCCCCCTTTTTGTCGAAATGAATCTTTGGAGAAGCTCCGAGAACACTGGAGAAAGAACAGGGTCAAGGCCAAGTTAGATTGGAAGACCAAGTTCCGCAGTCAGGCCAAGAAGCGAAAGATGCACAAGAAATAAAAACCAATTGCAGTTATATTCGTTCCAACACTTCCATGGAAACCACGCTGTTTCCCCTAATCACCACCATTCCCAGTGGAGTGCGTTCTCCCGCCTTGATCTCTTCAAAAGCATCGTCCATTACCAGATTCATAAACGGATCGTAACCTCGTAGCACTCCCACGACCTTTCTACTCGCGTTCATCTGCAGGGACAAGCGTTTGTCCATATACCTAAAAGTAAGTCCCTGTGCTTTTTTTAAGGGAATTTACTTTTTAAGCTCGGGAGTAGGAGTTTTACTCATTTTTTAACGCTTTTTCTTGGTTATTTTGCACGGTGGTCACGTGTACACATGCAGCAACAACAGCAGCAGCAAAATTGGGAAGAACAATTAATGCCGCAAGAATTGGCATTTTTGACAGAGAGTTGTACCATGATAACGATACAGCCGTTGGTTCGAATCCCAGCGATGGAGTTCTTCTCGGTATGATATTTTAAAGAAATGAAAAGACTAGGTAAAAGGGGGGCATAGGACCCTTCATTCCGCCCAGACATGCCCAAGTTCCACTCTGGGTGGCCTTGACGTTGAAACGAAGAGGAGTTTGTAGAATCATCTTGCCCGAATGGCTGGAAAAAGGTATTTGGTGTGGTTAAGGAGAAGGAGGGGCTGAAGGGGGAAAAGAAAAGTTGAAGGCACATTTGGAGGAAGAGCTCAGTAATGCCGAATTTAGCGCACTTCCCTTTCATTATTACATCACGGCCCAACTGTTGATAAAGGAAGCGGGATTTGATGACAGTGGTGGAGATGAAAAGGTGCTCAGGAGATTATTACAAGACTTGCGAGAGATCCGTCAAGCAAAGATCCGTCAGGGCTGTCAGTTGGAAGACTTTGCCTCCGACACCACCGGAGAAGCGTATCTCCAGGTCAACAACATGGCATTAATGGAAGCTAATGAAATACGGCCGTTTTTAAGAAGGGCGTTTAGTCAGTTTAATCGATTTTCCTTATTGGGAAAAATAAATAATGAAGAATTTCCTTGATAAACGTGACTTTTGGCCTCTTTCAAAAAAAGCATTTATAAAGGGGAGAATTATGTCAGCAGCAACTCCACCAACTTCGGTTCGTGGTTCCTCTACTTCTTCAATGACGACTACCACTTTACGGCGATCAGCTTCGGCTTCCACAGCTCTCACACCTCCGTCCTCCGCCCCCAGTCTCGCCTCAGCCAGTACCTTCTCCCTTCGACTCACTGCTCCCGATCCCACACATGACCAACGTTCGTTCAATAATCGTTCAGAAGCTCTGCTTGCTCATCTCTCCTCTGGGCAGGAATTGCTGAATCGTCTTAGCGCGTTGGCTCAAGAACGCGACATCAACCTTTATTTACCTGATGATTCCTTTGCAGGCGCCCTTCAAGTATTGGACTTGGACTTGCGTTTTGGCCATCTGCCCACCGATGCCGCCTCGTTGAACGCAGCCTCTCTGACTTCATTACTACTGCAAAAGATCACCCTGGCATTGACCTATTTGGATAAGCTAAACTCGCGCATCAAGGACAGTCACAGTAAGGTGTTGGTTACGGGTGATGTTAACTGTGGTAAATCCACGCTGGTCAATGCATTGCTGAGGAGAGATGTTTGCCCGGTGGATCAGCAGCCATGGACTGTGGCGTTTTCCGAAATCATCGATGCCAAGTTGAATGAACAGCAGGAAGAAGCGCATTGGGTTAAGCCCGGAGGAGACGGCTATAACCGGGCCGATAAGGAAACATTTACTCGGGTAAGATTGGGAAGAATGGAGTCGATTGTGACAGATGAACGGTACGCTGGTAATGTGGTTAAAGTCTACGTGCGTCACAATGCTACTCCGGGTGCTGCTGTTGGTGCTGAAGAAGGGGGAGTGGTGGTAAAGAGTGGCGATAGTTCTGACCTGGTTCTTATTGATGGTCCCGGCTTAAATACCGATACTATCAAAACCTTGGCGACGTTTGCTAGACAGGAGGAGATTGACGTGGTCGTGTTTGTAGTAAATGCGGAGAATCATTTTACCCTCTCTGGTCGCGAGTTTCTCCGTGCTGCTCAGCTGGACAAGGCGCACATCTTTATTGTGGTCAACAAATTTGACAATATTCGCGATAGAGAGCGCTGTAGACGCACTGTCCTCGCCCAACTCAAGGAGGTCTGTCCCAGTACGTATCAGCAAGCCAGTGATTTGGTACACTTTGTCAGCGCCAGAGAGGTTGTACAGTCCAATTATAAAAAAGTCCCAGTAGAATTCAGTCGCATGGAGCGTTGTTTACGCTGGTTCACGCTAGAAAAACACGTTCTTAACAAGTTGGGTCCAGCCAAGCGTTACCTTGCCAAGTTGACCGAAGACGTACATCGTTTGGCACGGATGAATCGGAAACTCGAGGATGATCGATTACAGGAAGCCGAGCAAAATCTCGAAGGAATCTTGCCTGAGTGGGAACGCATCAAGCAGGACCAGCAAAAAACGATGGAAGCCGCAGAACAAGAGCTGGAGATTTGCGTAGGAGACGTCCTGGCCAAAGTAAGGTCAAGTCTCAAAGTAGAGCTGGATTCGCTCAAAAAGTGCGGCAGAGATGTAAAGTGGAACGGGCCCTCTTCGCTCCCCTGGTATGTGGCAGGAATTAGAAAAAGCATGATAAGCGCTTGGAATTCTCGCGTTTCTTCCTGTGAGCAGTGGACCATGGATCGAGTCCGTACTTCTATTACGCATATCTATGGACTTTCCTACCCGAACAACGCAACACAACTTCAACATCCACGCTTAGAACTGATGTTCCAAAAGAGATCAATTTCTGCTGATTTGGACAGCGTTAGTATCAACATTACTGACCTGGTCGATGTTAGGGAAAGAATGGCGACTTTGGGCGTTGGTAGTGGCATTGGCCTAGCCTTGGCTGCGTCTCAATTGGCCCAGCCGCATGGCCAGATGATGCTGGGATTTGGGCGTATTTTGTTGGCATTTAGGCCTAACCGTTTAGGGGGGAAATTTTTACTAATTAGTTTGGGAATTACCGGTAATTCCATTTTCTAATGATTGGACTTATAGGATAGTTTTGGCTGGATTTTGGTGGTTGGTGGGTGACTTTTCTCACGCTGTTCATAACCGCGTGGCAAAAAAGCTCAAAGACACAGCAACAAAAAAGGAACTGGTCGAGCGGGAAACTGAACGGATAAGAAAACGAGCAGCTGCTGCATTGCGTTTTGCGGTGGGAGAGCTCAACAAGATGTTTCAGCAAGAGGTCAACGAAAGAGAGCAGCTCAAGCAAACTCACGAGGAAAAGAAGAATGCAGCATTGGAGGGACGCAAGAGATACCGCGAATTGAGCAAACTGGCTAGAAAGCTGCGTGAACAAGTAGACAGCGTTCCAGTTGACGATGATCTAGCAAATGATAATAATATTGTTGTTTAATCTCCACATCAGAGTGTTGTGTTTATTTACGGGCAGCCAAGGTAGCTTTTTTTGCGGCTTGTTTTCGCGATAATCGAATAACCTTGGTTTCGGGCACACGCTTTACCCGCTTATCTTCTTCTACCACGATGATTTCAATGTGGCAGGGATGGCTCATGTAGGGGTTGATACGACCGTGAGCACGATAAGTACGACGACGCTGCTTGGGCGCTTGGTTGACTTGGATATGCTTGATAACCAGGGCATCTTCGTTCAAGCCCTTGACCTTGGCATTAGCAGCGACATTTTGCAGCAATTCGCTCAAGAATTTCACGCTCTTCGCCGGCCATCTTCCCTGCGTAACGCCGAAAACACTGGCCTGTCCGGTTCTCCCAACACCGCCCTTGAATCGTCTAAACGGAATGCATTCCTTGTGTTCCTTGACATTGTTCAAATAGGCGAGCGCCTTCTTTAGCTTGAGTCCGGATATCGCCGCAGCGGTTTCCCGAGTATTTTTAAAATGAACCCGCAAGTAGCTGCCGCGGGTTTTGGCAGTCTTGGAGGGATTCAAATTCGAAACGCTGTATCGCACCATCCTACCCCGAGATTTAGCCTTCTCTTGAATAGTAAGAATGGATGGATGTGGTGGTGGATGGATGGAGCCATGGTAAATTGTATTGAGTGAGTGAAGGAGTGGTGGATGGATTTACCTTTTTGTGTGTTGATTAAGCGAACGCGATCTCAAAGAGAAGCATTTCAAAGTCCATCCCTCTCCAAACTCAACCTCTCTCACCCATGCTCACTCACTCACACTAAAGAGTTGCTATTTTATTGACAGTTTAGCAGTCTTCTCTTCTTCACCGCCTGTGAAAGCCTTCTAAGCACTTTGCCTGAGTCTTCCCATCCAATGCATGCATCAGTAACACTCACACCATATGTCAGCTCATTGGCATTAATGGGAATATCTTGTCTTCCTGTATTTGTAATTATTTAATTTTAAGGATAGTAAATATTGAAAATACCCTCAAATAAATGACTTTCTATCATTACTCCACAAATGGCCCTACTTCCCTGTTCAATTTGCACTGCCTAAAAGTCAAGGTTAGTCTTTCTCTCCTGGTTAGTGGTGATACAATGTTTTCTGCTACGCTGATTTGATTTAAATGCTGCTTTTCAGAATTCCCATGACTACAATCAACCATCACCGTTTGGGGCAGGTTTTCCTTGACCAATGCTTGAAGAACTGGTGCTATCTTTTCTGCCTGGTAGTTGGGACCAGTAGCACCACCTCGCAAGATAACATGGCAATTTTTATTTCCCTTTTTTCATAATAATTCCCCATTAATTACTTCTTACCTTGGTGGCAACAATTGCACTTAATCCCTGTTTTGTTACTGATAAAAAGTGATGACTTTGACTAGCTGCCTTGATAGCATCAATGGCTATTTTCACGCCTCCTTCCGTACCTGTTGTCCCTTTATTCAAAAAAGCAAATAAAGGGGAAAATAATGCCATTTTTGAAGCCTACAGGGACGGATAACCCAGAGGCCAGTTCTCGATGTACTTGAGATTCGGTGGTTCTTGCACCTATAGCGCCCCAAGACACCAAATCTGCCAGGTATTGAGGCGTAATGGTGTCCAAGAATTCACAACCCGCTGGTAATCCCAGTTCATTCTTCTCAAGCAGTTGGTAAAAGTCAAGTCAAGGATTCATACCAAGTCTAACAAGAGTTTCCTCGCAATTCTCAATCCCTGGTTAATCTTGAAGCTTCCATCCATGTAAGGATCATTTATCAGCCCCTTCCAACCTACTGTGGTACGAGGCTTTTCAAAATAAACCCTCATAACCACCACCAGCTCTCCTTCCAGATCCTTCGCACAATTCAGCAGTTTTTTACCTACCATCCATTAGTTTTTATCCAACATCATACCATATTCTATTGCAGCAATGGGATCATGAATGCTACAGGGGCCGATAACTACCAAAAGTCGATCATCCTTCCCACTCACCACCGCTTCGATGCTGGAACGAGCAGAAGAAACAGTGCGTGTGCATAAATTGGACGTGGGATAATCCTCCATAAGAATTTGTGGAGGTATCAGTGGCTTGATTTGAGCAATTCGCACATCGTCCAAGTCATTGAGTGCAATGTTCATCCCTTATAGAGTGAGTGGGTTACAAACTACTCCTAACAATAAATTTGAAGAATTAATCTTTATTTTTGTTGAAATTTCAATGACCTATAGCCCGAACACATTTACCTCCTGCATCAGGGAAATCTCCGTCCAATTTGCAGGTAAATCCAGCTTCGCACTGAATACCACCAATTCCACCACAGAAACTTGAAATACATAAACCTGGTCCATCTGCCATGTTTGGCTCCAGTTTGCAGTAATATCCACTTGGACAGTGAGCACCAAAAAATCCACCGCAGAAATCAGAAGCACATTTGCCACTTGAACTGTTTTCATCAAGTTCGCAGATATAATGCTTTGGACAAGGCGTACCATCACTTCCTCCACATTTCTGTCCAATAGGAGAAGGAGAAGGAACACATTGACCACCTGCATCTGCTATAAATGTACTATCCAATTTGCAATCAAAACCTTCTGGACAGTGAATCCCTCCAATTCCACCGCAGAATTGAGGAACACATTTGCCTGATGCATCTGGATAATTATCCTCCAATTCACAAGTCATGCCTTCGGGACACCCAGTCCTAGACATACCACCACATGACAACACAACTGGTGGTGGTGGTGTCGCAGTTGATGGACGGGGATTCGCAGTTGATGGAAGGGGTGTCGCAGTTGATGGAAGGGGTGTCGCAGTTGATGGTCGGGGTTTCTGAACAGGCTTAACGTGACAACGTGATAGGAAACCTGGACCTCCTGGAATACAGACATAACCTTCTGCACATTCATTTCCAGATTTTCCTCCACAAGGCGGCAGAGATGAAAATGGTGACTTCGAAACACATGTGCCTGATGCATCCGGAAAATTATTTTTCATCTCGCAAGTCAAGCCGGGGGCGCAAGATATACCAGCAAATCCAGCACATTGTTCTCCTTCCCGCGCACCCCGAAACACTGGACCTCCTGTAGGTGGAGCAGCTGGCGGAGCAGTAGTTGGAGTTTTGGGTGTCCTCCTCTTGGGAGATGGAGTAGTGGTGTTACTGGCGTTTTTTGGTGCAGAGTTAGGCATTGTAGCATTGGCTGCTCCTGTTGTACCGTTTCTGGTCGTTGAAACCTGAGAAGTAGGACTTGGCGAGGAGGTGGTGGTGGAGCTATACTCACAGTAACCTCCGGCGTCAGGAAAAGGTCCATCCAACACGCAGGTAGCACCAGAAGGGCATCCGATGTTACCGAAACCACCACAAAACTTTGCGCAAATACCTGAAGTGGAACCTTGACTTCGAGGACCAAGACATTGTAATCCAGCAGGGCAGTCGTCATCCACCGTGCAGCCTGAGGTATTTTGGAGAAGGAGAGAAAAGAGAAGGAGTAAGAAACCAGTTTCCATGTTGTTGTTTATGTCTGTTTAGGAGAAAGGTGTATTTTCAAAATTGGGAAGGAAGGGAGAAAAAAGGTGGAAAATGGAAGAAGAAAAAGCGATCTGGGTAAAAGTACATGCATACATTATGAATTTATATCAGCCACAAATTATCAACAACTGAGGGTATCATGTGATCGTTAATGAAAATACCTAATTTTAATACATGATCATTTAAGGAATGCAGGTGATTTGCACATGGTGGGATTGTGTACTCATAGATAAACGTCGAATCGATTCTTGGTGTTGGGTTTTAAGGCCTAACGGTGAACCTTTTCACGTCCTATGTGTTTGGGATAGGGGAGAAGAACCGAAGTGGAGAACTTCCACTGGAGAAGGAGGAGAACACATGGGAGGAATTGGGGGAGGGGGGAAATGATTCTGGTCTGATCTCATAATTCAGCTTTATTTAAACACATGGTTTCAACACTCTTTCCAACTCTACTCGGACTCCTTACCTATCATCCATTCAACAATGTTAGGAATGGAATTGGAGCTCGTCTGGGACGTCGAAATCGAAAACGTCAGCTGAGTCATCATCCTCATCCACCTCATAAAAGTCGAAACAATCGTCTTCGCACGCTTCTTCATCCTCATCTTCATCTTCATCTTGTCTCTTAGTCAAGGTTGGCTTCTTTACCCATGCTGATAACCAACGAAGTTTAGGCCAACAGCGACCGAGAAGCAGCATCATAGACGTGGCACATGAACTACGCTTTTCCAAACACATGGCGATTCCATGACTCCAAGCATCCCTCCAGCATCTGGACCGGCCAGTTGGATAACAGTTTCGGGGGATGTCAAAATAACCGGCGCATCCTTCTGGGTCAGGAATTGGGAGCCAAGTTTTGATATCATCGGTATTCTTACAAAACACGTAGTCACTGCGGGTCCGACAACCCAACTTAGAAAGCAGAGACACCATCTTAGATTCGACACAATAATGGACGCAGATCGGGGACAGTTTTGTCGTCGAACAAGAACACTTGACCTTGTTCGAATCTAGCCTAACTTTCGTGGTGCAGTTCAAACAAATCCCGGGGTCCCTACCCCCAAAAGAGTAAAGCTTGGGCTCCATAATTATCGATTGACATGTACTGTTCTTGTTCGCCAACTTATATTGACTACTACCAGAGGACCATTTGGAACAAGACTTCTGCTCACGCGGTTTCCAAGAAATTGAGTCACCCTGAAAGACCTGCAACAGATACTTGTCAGAACCAACCTGGTTAGAAAATCTAATAGCTGCGTCATTTTTCCCACTGCCCAAATATAGGCCGGGACGTACAGCCCAGTTTGGCAGTGCACCATCCTTCGCGGAACCACTCCAAAAGGTCTTCACCTTGGAACCCTCTGCGAATTCTGACTTGACGCCCTCAGCTGTAGGTTCAGGAAGTGGAACCACTACCGTTCTCTGGGACTGCGGACTCCCTACTGAAAACTTGGGCCACGGTCCAAACAAGTCGATAATAACTCCCTCATGACCATAAACATGAGCTGTCATCGAATTCACTGCACATCCAAGCCCAATGGCTGTGGTAATCGAAACCAAAGTATACCTGAACATTACATCGACCAAAGACAAAAAACAAAAAAGAACAAAGCTCCAAAGCATTAGCAATTAATTAAATCAAAGTATCGATTAAAACTCAAAAGAAAACCAAGGAGTTTGGAGAGAGAAAATGTGTGATAAAGTGATTGGGGCCATCTCCCAATTTATTGCACGTGGAACACCACTTTTGTTAGGTAAATTAATTTTGGATAAATTTACTTTTAATTATTAATTAATTAATTAATTGATAAAGCAAAAAATATTTTTAAAGATGAGTTTAGGGAATGGAAACAATATATTGTCGTTGGAAAATATTTCAATATGAAAATAATTATATTTTCCAATCCCTGATTGGACTGACTATCGCCTCAAGCAAAATTCAAATATATTTTAGGGAATTGATATTTACAAATTGTCAGTTATACCTCCCACCTGACTTGAAATCCAAAACTTGTCCAACAATCTCCATCAACAATTCCCTTGAGAATTACTAATCAAGTCTTGATCTCAGTTATCGGTTGAAACCTGCGTCGTATTTGCTGAAACAATTTTCCCTATACTTTATCCACTGAAGTCTTTGGTGCTATTATTGGTTTACTTGAACTACTGCACGGAGATCATCCTTTTATTATTATGGCGGGTGAAACACCAATCCCAGCATCTTTACGTTGCACCCAGTCTGCTCCAACCGAAAAAGTTGAGTGAAATTTGGTAGTAAAGCCTTTACCAGTGTTTAGGTATTTCTTCCTTACCTTTATTGCTAAAAGTATTAACATGGGAGTAGGTTTTTGTTTGTCTTGTTTGTGATATAAGCCCCAAAGAGTACGTTCAAGCACCTTCCACCATTGCTCCCCTTTCTGTGGAAATTTCAGTTGTCTTGACCAATTCGCGTCCGATTGGAAAATGTTCTCGTTGTTCAAGAAGCTCGTAAAAATGAAACCCTACGCTCTGATATTGTTGACACTTGGCTTAGTTTTAATCATACTGGTGGTGCCGCTGGAAACAATGTTCATACAACAGATCTCAGGAATGCTATCAGGATCATATTAATGGACATTTACGCACTTCAATGGTGGCCAAATTTTCTTGAGTCCTTTGAAGTCAGCAATCAGTCCTTCCTGCCAGTAGATCTTCTGAGCTTTATGGTGCGGTATGTCAAGAATACCGCTTGGCAGGAATCCTCTTGAGCGGTTGTCTTGGAGACCAGCTAGCAGCCTTGGTGTGACAGTAATGCTTTGGAGCTAGAGATGCCAAGAACACTTACCTTTCCTCGTTCTTAATGAATAACTAATCCTTGTGGTAGTAGATACGACACATGTTGATTGATATAGTATAATATTTGTATTACTACAATTCTATCTAAGGACAGATTATTATCCACCGTTGGATAATAATCTTGATATAACTCCTTTAAAAATAAAATTATTATATTTCATGAGCCTCAAAAGATTGTAAAGAAATCATGGCTGTAGCCACACTTGATATTGCTTGTCCTGCTGCAGCTGCACCGTTGCGCTTAGTGAATTCCAATATTGTTTCTATTGTCAAGGACTGGGGGAAGTCCCGACATAATCAGGAGGGAGGGGTTGAAAATATAATAATAAAAGAAAATTTTAGAAGGGATCTTAAATCTTAAATATATTAAACAAGCTTCGTGTTTGTCGGTGTTTGTCGGCATCACGTGAAATCAATCTTTTTTCACATTTTCATTTTAATATTTATCCACTTGATCATCATCTCTCCTCAAAATTTTTTTAAAAAAATAAAAATCAACCAAGCTTTATTTAATAACCTAATCTTATCAATGATTCTATTAGGAAATCAAACCTTTGCTCTTCAAATGAAAAATAACTGTTATTTTTTGCACATCAATAGCTAAATGTATAATATAAATATACTTTTTTCCAATTGTAACTTCAATTTAGTTAAAATAACAGACACAAATATTTTTTGGTTTAACTGAGAATATATTTTTCGGAAATATAAAAATGAGTACTCTTTCAACCCCAAGTATTAGTGCTGGTGAATGTCCGCAATATAATCTTATTCATAATAACCAAGAAGATTTGCAAGTTAAATTTATTTGTTTCAAATAGAATAGAATCAACAACTTCTTTTTGAATAAAATAATATATTAGTAGTTCTTCAAATCGTTGAGGACGACTTGCAAAGGTAAAATCCGAATCAAGGAGCCAAAGGTGATGTAAATGGCTCGTTCTTTATTATTAATTTTACAAGCAGCACACTTTTAACAGTGCTGCTTACAAATACTTTTCACGTGAAAGCAATAATCCACATAATAATTTTAAAAGTTCCTTCAACAGTTCTTTCCAGAATTTTAAAGAAAACTGAGGGCCACGATCGGTAATTATTTCCTTTGGCAGTCGAAGATGCCGGAAAATGTTATCCAAAACCAATTTGGTGATTCCTTAGCGGAGGTGGTCTTTGGCACGGAATAAAATGCTCCATTTTGAAAATCTATCGATTACAACTAGGATAGAATTATCATCGAAATTTGGGTAAAATCAAAGAAACCAGGTACAAAATTAACAAGGAAGTGTGTCACAAGGTCATATACACAATACCCGATCGTTGCAAACAGGTTATTGCCAAAAAGGGATATTGGCTTGACTATTGATCGACAATATTACTTGGATTTTTAAAACCCAAAAAAGTGTCGCAATAAGCCTACACTATTTGAAACATTGTAACTTAATACCAAAAACATATAGAACAATATAAATTGGCAAATGAAAGATAGAGGTTTCAACCTCTATTTTGATATATAACATGTAGCTGTGCGTTAAATATTTATTGGGTAATTTTAAAAAGGGATAATTGCAAAAATGTCCACCTAAACTTTCAAAATTGCAAATCTGTCCACTAAAAAGTTTCATAATTGCAAAAGTGTCCACTTGTTTTAAAATTGCAATAATATCCACTTTAGCTTTCAAAATTGCAAATCTGTCTATACAGTATACTTTGTGTAATATTTGTAACAATGAAATATTTTTATACTTTTGGGCGTTCGCCAAACAGTAAACTTGTAGAACAGCTTGTAAAATGGGCAATAGCTGTCAAGATAACATATAGGGAGAAATTATCTGAATAGAATCTTTCTTGGATTCTGAAAATATTTTATTTCCTCAGGATTTGGGGATTTAAGTGGAAAATACCCAATCAATAAAAATAACACAACTAAATTAATACAAGAATACTGAATTATCCTTTCTAAAGTTACATGTCCTTGCCTCACTGTTCTAATAGCAACATCAAATTTTCTAATTCGGGATAATATTTTCTGAAAATTTCAGCTGTGCAAGTTGGACAAAAGAAGTTTATTTAAGAGCTTACGCGGGGCCATCTAAATCTCGCCCACTTGTTTTACAAGTGGAGTTGAAAGAAAACAATGTTCAACCGGCAAATATTGTGAAAAGAAGAGGAAGGCGAAAAAAGAAAGGAAGAATTGAATCTCAGCCTGCAACTCAAGAGCTTGATTCTGCTCCAGTCCTCAGAATAGAATACTCCCGATGTAAGGGAACAGGTCATAATAACCGCAACTGTCAACTTTAATATTAATAATTTTGATTTTAATGCAAGAAAAATTCTCTCATTATTTGAAAGTTAGGTAAATGGACACTTTTGCAATTTTGAAAGTTATAGTGGACATTTTTGCAATTATGAAACTTAGGTGGACACTTTTGCAATTTTGAAACTTATTAGTGGAAATTTTTGCAATTATCCCTTTTAAAAATCCCAAAATATTTTTTGGAGCTACTGTATTTGACAAGTTTCGAGTTTATCTGAGAAATTTTGCTTTAAGATCTCACATGACGTTTGCTTCGATTAACCAAAATCGTCCAAAAAAAGTACAATAAAAGTTAAAATTAAACTGTTAAAATCATTTTGCAGCAGAGGTTTATCTCAATGATCGAACGAGTTCGAGACTTGAAAGTATTAGATCAATTTACTGTTTGTTTGAGCATGAATTCGAGAATTATGTTGGCATATATCATATTCAATCAACATCTAACATTTTTTATCCTTGACACTTAACAGCCACTTGAAAATATCAGCGTTGCGATTCCTTGAAGCAATGCAAATCAGGATATTTTCATAATTTTTACTCTTTTCAATATCAGCCTTGCCTTCCAATACCAACCACTTGACCAATTCAATGTGTCCATTCTGTGCAGCTACAAAAAGTGGTGTAGCATCATAACCAATTGTGGCTTTATCAACATCAGCCTTGCCCTCCAATACCAAACACTTGACTACTTCAACGTGCCCATTCTGTGCAGCTGCAAAAAGTGGTGTAAAACCATCAACGATTGTGGCTTTATCAACATCAACCTTGCCTACCAATACTAGCCATCTTGCAATTTCGATATGTCCATTCCATGCTGCTATATAAAGCGGCGTTGCACCATGACAATCAGCTATATTAGCACTAGAACTATCTCTTAACACCAATCTTTTTATGATATCAATTTCACCCCTTTCGGAAGCTTGGTGAATACTCGTTTTATCTAAATCAATAAGGATTTGTTGATTGTCCTTTCGTACACTCTTTAATGAAGTCAATATTCTTTCTGCAGGTGGTCTTTCATCAGGATTGGATTTTAAACAATCAAGAATTATCTTGCCAATTGGGTCATCTATTCCTTTAAGATCCTTAGAGAGTTCATTGTCTTTGATATAAACTTCGACGAGCGAAAATTCGGGTTCTGAATAATACGGTGTTTCCTTTTTATAGATTTCCCATATTATCACACCTAAAGCCCAAATATCTGATTTTTTTGTAAATTTTCTATTTTGCAGTTGTAGTGTTTCTGGGGCTCTCCAGTACATAGAATTGATCATCGTCATCGTATTCTCAGTCAAAGTTGCAACTAACCCTCTGCTTCCTTCAAATTTTGTCAAATCAGAATCAGTAATTATTGGGCTAAAATTATCGTTGATTAGTACATTGAGGCTTTTTAAATCACGATGTACTAATCCCAACTTGTGAATGGCTCCCAATCCATTTGCGATCCCAATAGCGATTTGTAGTTTAGTTTCAGAAGTGAGGGAGAGAGAATGAGACGATGCACTACGTTCCATTTCAGGGTGCAAGAATTCAAAAAGACTTCCATATTGATAATAATCCATCACTATAAAGTGGATATAATCCTCCGTATAGTAACCGAGCAACTTTACGATGTTGGCACAACCCTTTAAGGCTGCCATTGCTACAACTTCTTTTTCTATCCGATATTCCATTGCTCCATTTTTTACTCGTTTTATGGCGACGTTTCTCCCATCAAAAGTGGTTTTGTGAACATCGCCTTGAGATCCGCTGTAAACTTGACTTGCGCTTCAAAGAATTCTTTTTCAGTAATTGCTCTTATCCTGCTAAGCTCCGATCTAGCAGCGACTAGGTCATTTTGGATTTGAGCGAATGCCTTTACAATTGGGTTATAAGGGATCTTAGAGTTTCTTATCAACCTCGACACTGAACATACTTCCTGGTCGCTTAGGTTTTCATTGAATATGTAGTCTCTTAACGTTGGTATACTTGAAATTGCAAAGCAATAATCTAACTTTTTTGTGAAAGTACTTCGCTCAAGTTGGTAATTTGCCCATTCATCTCGATCATGATCGGTTAAAATAATCAGAGTACTGGTTTTTTCGACGTTGAATGAAGAACCGAGTTTATACAAGTCGAATCCGAGTTCATTTCCAATTTCGAGTACATCATCCAAGCTCGTAAGTTCCAAGTTTACAATTTCTTCTTTCTTTAGCAGCTTTCTTAGTGACTCCACTCGTGCAAGAGTACTTAGTAGCTTTTGAAAATAATGTTCATTATGTTCACTTTCGATCAATTTCAGAACGACAATTAATGAACGGCAGACTGACTGAATGGATTCCCAAAATTTAGTACAGACATTGACTTCACTTTCTGTAAATTTATCGCAGTAGGTGGTACATATTGAGAGGACAGGGTCCATTCTCACTGCAGTCGTCAATATCATGGTGATAAATGGTGCGTTTAGATGAAGTAAACGGAATCAGGGATGCGCAACAACATATTGTTTGGACAATATTGCAATATTTATCTAGGAAAATGTTATTTCGCCTACATTTTGGGTCAGGTGATTTCAAAATTGATTTTCCGAACTGTAATATTCTTTTTTTTTCCTCTTTAAATATCAGTGCATCTTACTATTCTTTGTAAGTGAAAAGTTTCTCAGAGCCTAATTTGTTGAAAGGAGAACTACTTCAACCACTAGGAGTAAAGGTGCTTATACAACTGGGCTTATCTGGTATGTGTGTTATTGTAGAGACAATGTTGAAAGGTGAAATAGCATACTTTGAGAGCATCAACGCGAAACCAGTAAAAGGAATGTAATTCATAACCTGGATGATGCAGTGAACATTCCGTTTCCCAACCTTGATGTAGAAGCAGAAGATGGGCGTTCATTATGTTATGGTGCATTTGTTACTTGCTTGCGTAAAGCCTGTGCGGAACAAGAAAAGTATCTCTTTATTTAACTAGTGGTGTTAAAATATTAGCATCAGCATGCTTAATGGATTAGCCTTTGGTTTATGACTTGTCCATTAACGAATAGAACCATTGGGATAAGAGTTAATCCTGCCAAAGGACGTCAAAGGGTATCTCATTGTCAGATTTACTTGATAGTTGATGAAATAGTCATATTTTGCCAATTTTATTATTTGCTCTGATGGTTGCTTCAGTAAACCAAGGCCTAAACTTCCTTGTAAGCCGAAACCTTCTACCCGTTCCTATTTTGTTGAGCGAATTTTCGTGCTTGCTTGAGTGAATTCAAAATTGTTCGCTTCTTGATGAAGAATAACCTGTCGTTAACTTGTCGAAATTATGGGCAAGTAGTCCTAGACAGTATTTGCAGGATGACAAGACGGTTGGTTCATATAGCCCTTTTAAGGATGTTTCGCCCAAGCTACTCTGTAGGTCTCATCATCTTTAACTTCTACTCCATTAATAAATGCTTTCTTTACCCAAAAAAGAATAAATTTTCAGTTTATTGTTTCTTGCAGGTTCAAGCATTATGCCCAGATTCACCACAATTGCTACATCTGTACCATTCAGCGTATTCGAAATGCAATCTGTCTCTTCCGTTTGCTCTGCTCTTCGATCCCGCCGGTGCCGAGTCTCATCAATCAATTTTAACTTGTTTTCGGAGCGAGTGTGTTTCCCAAATTTAAGAATTACAACATTTTTTCATACTAATTTTTAACTTCAGCAATTATTTCATCCCTAATTTTAAATAATTTTATATTCATAAGAGTAAAGTAAGCAATTTGATAAATTTGTAGGCAATATAAGTTGTTGAAGTTGAAACTGATTACAGTGATCATGTGATTAAAAATGTAGGCGAAATAATCAAAAATGTAGGCGAGTTAATTTTTCCCAAAACTTATATTAAAAATATTATTTATTGATAAATTGGTTGTAGAGTTATTCAGTGAAGGTGTTGAAAACATTGGACCATTTTCGGGAGTCACTGAAAATTCTCATAACTCTTTCATCAAATTTCAAACACGCGTGATATTGTCCAAAGAATTTTAAAAAAAAGGAAGGAGATTTCAAAATTATTCGGATTTCACTGTAAATGTTTTGCTTGCAAATATTTTTCACGTGATACACCCATGCCAATTATGGAAGAGTCTGTTGTACATAGATGATGCCATGCATCTGCGTGCAGACGCGGATTATCAGGGATTGGAACAATAATATTGTTTTTATATTGCAATATTTTCCAACAACAA
>QZWR01000303.1:0-19996 GCA_004114325.1 Zoophagus insidians | reverse complement strand
TTATTATTATTGACTTGAATAATTATTGTGGAACAGTGTGAAAGGCCATGGAAGGATTGGAAAGACATCATGTGATTGGTTTCATGTTGAGTGAATGAAGCCATGTGTATTCATGACGTGGACGCGTGTTTTAATTGGTTGAAGGATGTTAGGAACGAAGTCCCAACAAAAGCAAAATAAAAGGAGTGTACTTGAGAAGGGAAATTTATTGTGTTGACCAAGGTGAGGAAACTTGATCGCGAGACAAACTCTCACTACTATTTATACTTAAAAATCACGTGAAAATATTCACAGGCCCATTCCAAAACCTTCCATGACCTTCCATCGTAGTCCAAAGTATATGACAAAATAAAATAATCAATAATAAAGAAGAGATCAATATTATTATTATTTCCTCCAACTTCGAATAATGTAATGCACTATAAATTATTATAGGGCATGACACACAATGACAAGACTCTGCGTTAGAATTTTGAGGCAATCGATGGGCTATACTTGACGAAAGTCAAAATAATTGGGGTGAATTTCACAATCAATGCAAACCACAATGATCCTTTCCTTCTCTTCACTAAAATATTAAAAAAGATTCCTGGCTTCGAAACGACCTTTAATGATTATGAAATTTATTTTTGCTGGATGACAACTAACAACTGTATTGGAAATTCGTTTACCCAAAAGTCTCGCAAAATTGGTGGACTGACATTAAAAGTTAGAGTAGAAAGTATTAGAGCAAACGTTGAAGCAGAGTACGAGAGACTTGTTTAAGATCATCAAGCTCGAGAATGATAAGATAATGCTTGCCATATCTGAGTCCACGAATAATGCACTGAATGCTGGAATTATGTACCCAGATGCTCCTCCTAATCCATAAAATATCACAAGTAATAAGCAAGAAAATGATCTTCCAATGGAGGAAAAACCTGGCGAAAACACGTTGCCTTCTCTGAATTGTTGGATTGCTAACTGTTTTAAAGAGGGCTAGGAACTTGTTTGTCAGGACAAGTAGAGTGGTTGGATTGATTTTGTGTGAAGTGGAGAGAGTTGGAAGTACAAGTGTATTCGGTAAGAGACAAAAAGCATAATTTTTTTAATTTGGTGTCTCACTAAAATTATTTACAAGTTATTAAAGTTCATTCAACATGAATAAGCGTCAATTGAAAGAAAATGAAGATACGACATATCCGATGGAGGAAGTATCTGGCAAAGAAATGTTAACTGCTCCAAATTATCTTCAAAGGAATGTCAATGAACAGACAGTGCCGAATCGTGATAAGACTCGAGGAAAAAGCATGAAGGGGTAATAAAATAATAGCAAGTATGCTTATTAAATGGTTGGAACTAGACTATGAGCTAATCTTCTAATTGACTTGAAGGCAAGTGTGTGAAAGAGTTTATCTGTTTCACCCAAGCATCATCGCCTACGGTGTGCTTGCTACTCTTTTGTAACCTTTTACTATTGCTAAAGTTACCTCTCAAGTATTAAGCAAAACAATAAAATCGAAAGTACGAAAGCATTCATTTTGATGACAGTCTTGTTCATTCTGATGAACTTTAAAATGAAAATTTAAGTTAAGCATATTTCTTTTATATAAGTTGTGCGTGGGTAGAGTCTGCGAAGCGGGAAGGAGACTTTGTTGAGTAAACAAGAGCGGGAAAAGGATGTGAATTATTATTTATTTTTTCAATAAGACTGTGCACTAATATATCTCTCTTAGCTCTATCTCATTCAATCATAGCACGTCACACGAAGTTTGCGTTGCCTTCCAACAACGTAAATGTAGAAATTGATGATAAAAACAATACTGCTCAAGGTTGGGTATAGAAGTAGGGTTTACGATTTTCAGCGGTTTATACAATGCACTGAGCCCAATAACCAGTTACTACCATAGCTCCCGCACTCAACCACAGACTGACAAAACTAGCGAATTTTTAACCCATTGATAACTGATGGAAGTTGGAATTATTGGTAATTTCATCAGCAATTAAATGCAAAAAAAGCCATGTATAACAAAATAGCAGTTGAAAGTGCATCCAAGATTCCCTGGGTGATTAGATCAGCGACTTTGGTTCCTACATAGCTGTTGCGAATAACTATACCAAGAGCAACACCAAGCGTGAAAATCGATGCCATAGTTAAAGGTTGATAATAAGAGTGCATAGCTAGTGGTAATTTCTGCAATAGGACTTCCCAAGGCAACACCCTCAAAGAACTGATAAAAGATCAAGGCAGAAAAAAGGGGGACAAACTGCGGATATGGGGTTACTCCTAGGATTAGTCCGATCAAGAGGGAATGAATAGCAATTCCTAGCTCTGTAATGTAAGTTCCTATACTAAAAGAAATAGATTGGAAAAATTAAGGCAAGAATTATTATTTATTTTAATGATGAAGTTGTCATATTTGGGGACACAATAAACGCAGCTGAGTTTAAGAATTTTAATTTGAAGTTCAAAGGATCAAAAAAGCCTTTTTCCAAAATTTTGGAGGTATTTTTTTCAATACTTGTCATTCATTTTTAAATACATTTCAATTGTGATTATATTTTACTGACTAAGGCTTACAGCTTTGGGAATCTTACTGAAGTCTACAAAATAATTATTCGGATTTCTGACCACGTCCAAGCCAAGTTGGAGTGCTTGATTCCATCTCGTTGTAATAGAATTCATATTATCGTCGTCAAAACGGAACGAGGCATTAGCAGGGAGCAGGAGGAATTCTAAAGGTACTTCTCGGTCGGTAGAACTGAAAGCAGCTCGGAATGTAACGGTTGCTTCATAATCTTCCATGATTTGCGGAAAGATGTTAAAGCAAGATGATCTGATGGCAACATCCCTGACATTTTTGGAATTCAATACTTGTCCCCCAGCAAATGAATACACGTTGGGAAGAGTATATTGTGGGGTATAAGCTTGCTGTGTTCGTACCACAACTCCTGGATACCCACTCTGTTGGAGGTTTCCTGCCACAATAGCGCATGAAGAACCACAAAAACCATCAGAGAATACTATAATGTTGTCGAATATTGGATGAACATCTTCCAGTAATTTCATATCTTTCAACTGACAATTTTCCACAAGATATTCACTGAATACTGTTAAACCATTCGAGAATCCAGCTGACCTCTTATAATAATTCCAATTATGCTGAGACCATGTCATATTATCAGGAAACTCAGTTCTGTTTTCGCTCAAGAAGCTATGAATTTCAAAAGGGGAGTTCTTAAGTTTCATCTCCTTCACACACTTGGCAAACTTTTCTAATTCTTCACTGGGGGAAGTCACAGTTGCATATAAAACTTGAGTAGCTGGAAATGGTGCGTTTTTAGAAGGAACAAGAACACCCAGTAACGAATAAGCAAGACATAAAATACCTCCGCGATTTCCTGATAGATCCAGCAATAATCTTTTAATCTTCAATTCAATCAACTTCAAGAATCCATTTCTCATTTGTAAAAACCAGTCACTGATATTATCAACATCAAATGAGTTGATTATCAAAACCGCATATTCACCTTCAATCTGATCATTCATAATGAAAAAAGCAAATTCAGGTCCTATTACTATTGGAGAGACGTTTTCTCTGGTGATTGGATATGTCCTTTGCTGAATATGAGCAAATTTATCATTATTAATACTCCTCTTTGGCAAAACTTCTGATCCTTTGAAGGATCTCCTCGTAAGATTATTAACGTTGGTTGTTGCAGCTGGTGCTTTTATTTTCTGAACCAAAGGTTTAGAAGTACAGATATTCTTCCAATAGCTGTATTGATTCGTAAATGCAGGAATCTCTCCAAGTTTAAACACTAACCAATCCACTCTGACCTCATATTCATTTTTGGTATTTGGCAGTCGAAAAGTTAGCACAACAAAAGAACGAAGAGGTGGGAAAGATCTTATAAGATAAGGTCCCCGATCTTGCAGAAAGTCTTGAGATTTATAATCCCAAAAGAGTTTAGAGAAGGCGTTTCGTAGTTGAACCCGAGTATTATGACATCTTCCAACTTCATTAGCATAATCGATTAAATAGGGAATAGATAAAGATCCATCAATTTTGTACACCTCATAATTTAGCCAACGTTCCAGCTCTGGTGTGTTTACTTTGGTAAGAATAACTTTGTCGAGAAGAGTATCGTTTCCCGTTAATTTAAAGAATATGGGAAGAACGAAGGAAAACTGAGAATAACAGGGAATTTTGTAAGTCACATGAGCATCCATTGTTCGATCCATGGTTCTTCTGATATAGTCTTGGAATCTGTAATGACTCTCGAACGGGACATTCTGCTGCGATAATACATCCAGGAATTTCCCCAGGCCGATACCATCAGAAGTGAAATTACTAAATGCATAGAATCTTGAATAGAACTTTGCAACTTGGAATACACTCTGTGCTGCTTCATGTTGAAACGGAAACATGTCATAACATCGAAACACCAACAACCAAGCATTAATAGCACGGCCTTTTGACCAATTCAGATCATTTTGGAGGCTTATGGTAAGTTCTTTGCAGAAATCATTTGATTGAGCATCCCTCGGAATCATACGACTTGATCTTCCGCTAATTTCTTTTTGTAGCATCCTAGCAATGTAGGTGTTGATAAAGTTACATTCACTGACCCAGTCAAGTGGTTGCTGTTCAAAGATAAATGGAAAGGACCGAGGTACTTCATTGACGTGGTTCATTTTATACAAACGATATAACTTCATTTTATCCTCCAATTCTTGTTCAGCAGTTCGAACATAGGTTTTACCTTCGGCTATTTTATACAACCTATCTCGAAGATCATAAAATTGGCTCAACGCTTCTTCATATGTGTTGGGCTCTGTCGGATCTAAGCGCCTGTCAACTTCCGCTATCTTGGCCTCATCTTCAGCTCTGCGTTTGTCAGCCTCTTCCTTGGTACTACCAGTAACTCCCTTATACTCTGCCACGACTTCTTTCTGGATACGGAAAACTCCGGCAGTCATATTCCCACAGTTGTAATTCCATTTGCTGAGCTTGGAAGTATGTACAAATATTATTAAAAGTTGAGAGATCAATAAACAATAATAGGTGGCTGGAATAAACATTAAGAAAAAGAAAACTGGAGATCCCGCTTGAATACAATAAACTAGGGAAGGCCGCGTGGCGTATTAGGAGTTCAATAAATTGCTCTTGAAAGGCCCACAACATTCAGGCCTTGTTTATTATGTAACTATTGAATAATAAATATATTCTGATATGGAAAGGAGTAAAATTATTAACGGTGATGTTTATTTTTATAAACAACCGATGTAGAGGTTGCGATTTGGGGGGAAAAAACCCAGAAAAATTGGGAAGGGGGAAAAAATTAGGTGGCGGCTGAAGAAAATATTTTTTTCCATTGGCAGGAGGTGCTTTGGTAATTCACTCTCCTCAAAATAAGCTGATAAGATAATCCCGGATTTTATCATTGTAGCTACTATAAGAGGTGTTATTATTAATTGCACCCAAAGATATTGTTGCTATACTATGGAATCCTTTTATCGTGTTGATTTTAAATAAGAATTCATCTACATTAGGTATTGGATATTTTATTCAAGAAAATTTTACTGGTATTTCTTATTGTAGAATTTAACTAAATTATGTATGGTTCTTCACTAAATATGACGGTCGAATTGTAATAATGAAAATAGTCTTCATGTGTGCTTTTTCTGTGAGTAAAATAATGAAGAGAGATTTTATTGAATGCCATGTGAAAAAAAATACTAAATACTCTTAACTCAATCTTACAATAGCATGATGCTAAACTTCAATTGTCTGATTGTTTTGAAATCATCGCAAGATTACGGCAATGTCTCAGGCTGCATTTTCTGCAGATCATGACACCATTATTCCCTCAAAAGGACCAAACTAAGAAGACCTGTGGCGATCTCTCCGTCCATCCATTATGTAGCTGCAGCGGCCTTAACTGAGGTGGCGAAAGGAGAGAATATTCAGTCACATACCCTTAGCCAAGAAACTGTTGGCTTAGCTGAGAGAGAGAGAATATAAGCTTAATTTTGCAAAATTATCTGAATGTCCAAATAATTTTGAGAAGCACGTGATAAAATTTGTCAAAACTTTAAAGACCAACACGTGATATTAATTTTTATAGAGCAATTCTCCGATTACTCCGAAAACTGCTGAGAGACCTGGAGGTTAGTGAGGAAAACGAGCCACCGCTTTAATTTCGATCAAAATCTGAGGCGCTGGGAGTTGATGCACGGCCACGGTGGTACGGGTGGGTCCATTATTGCAGTCAAAATACTGGTTATACACTCGGTTGAAGAGGGTGTAGTGTTTCATGTCCACCAAAAACACCGTCAGATCAAGCAGATTTTCCAAACCAGCCCCGGCTTTTTTCAAGATTTTTTCAATGTTCTTGATCACCGCATGTGTCTGCTCCTCAATGTCCAATTCCCAGGATCCGTCGTCCTTGAGCTTGGCGCCGACGAACAAGTTATCTGGCGTTCTTGAAGATACACCCGAAACATAGATCAAGTCATTTGTAACTCTCGCATGGGGATAACCAGCCATTGCTCGCGCCGCTTCGCCCTCTCCAAGAGAAATTGCTAATCCATTATTGTTGTTCATTTTGATTTCACGTGATGTAACTTTGAAAAATATTCCCATCACATTAGCTTCGACGCCATCCGCGTGATTTGGCTCTTGTCCAATTAAAAGCTTCTCCCTCCATTCCTTTTTTTCCTGCTGGTTCACACGACCATCACCACCGCCACTTCTTTCCTGCAGTACCAACTTTTCAGTGAAAACCCCACACTCTCCTCATCGTCGTAAATAAAATGCTGTCTGGAACTATGCGAAAAAATCCCCCGTGTTACAGGGGACGGCCAAAAGTTAGCGCAATTCTCAAGGTTGCTTTATATGTGCTGGCACATATGCTGCTAAATGCGCTGATTTGTTCGCTCATGTCGGTAGAGGCATTTCCTGCCACCGATCCCGTCTCGGACAGTGTAAAATCCGCGCAAGACGTAGTACTGGATAAGAGCACTCCCCGTGGAACCATGCGAACTGATGTTAAAAGCATCATTATTTGCTTGGTCATGCTTGGAGTTGGGATTTTCTACTGTTTCTTCGGGTTTAGAATGTTTGTGCCCACCATGTTCATCACAGGGTTTTATATAGCAGTCAATTTTGCGTTTCCCATCATCAACAAGATCGAACCATTCGACACATTGCAAGAGCCGAAAAAGACCATTTACTTTGTCGTCCTTATTGTCCTGGGCATTGTAGCGGGATATATGCTAGTTTGGTTCTATAACTGCGGAATATTTGTCATTGGCATTGCTGGTGGTTATGCGCTGTTCATGATGCTCAGCACAATCATTGCAGTTTCTCAGACCTGGGCTGTTATTGCTTTGTTGATAATCTGTATTATCCTGGGCGTAGTATTGATCCATTGGTTCGAGAAGCTGGTGATTATCTCGGCCACAGCGCTGATTGGAGCTGTGGCGATAGTAATGGGCGTCGACATTATCATCAACCAGGGTTACACACACGACATGATGGACCGTCTCAATGGAAATCCCGTAGAATTCACCGGCAACTCGGCATTGGAGGGCTTTGTCTCGATGATCCTCGCTGTCATTGGCTTTACCTATCAGTACTACGCAAATGCCGGTTCTTCCATGTTTGGCGGTGATCAACGAAAATAACCCATTTTTTTCCTATTCTGGAATAAATTGCACGTGTTCACCCCCATTCTCCCAAACTTTTACTTCTTTTCAACCCATTTTCCCCTGCTTGCCGTAGATGAAACTTTTCTTTGTCACCCTTTTCTTACACGTTGTTTCTCCCCTTTCCTGGAATGTTCCTCGACCAGAAGGATGTCGAAGTAGCTACCACGATTCCGCCCAATAACGAAGCATATAACTTTGTGGTTTACAAGGTGTACGCGTTGTGAACCTGCTAATAAACACCGTTTTACTTTACTCCCATTAATCCTACCTTATTTATTTATAATTGAGGCGCAATTATTAAATAATTATTCTTTTCATTGCTTCTTTGCTTTGATTTATTAATTTACAACTATTGATGAATCATATGACTTTTGATTGAGTGTTCAAGCTGAAGTCAGCACGTGATCATGCTGCTTCAACTTGTATTCGTTAAAAGGAACAGGCATAAATGGATTTCTTCACTCGCTCGTATTAGACCTCTCGAAAGTGTCACTTTTCAAAAGCTTTTTGAGCAGGGCCATTTTGTTCTTCATTCGACACCAGATCCTCAGAGCACAGGATTACTAGGAATTCCTGCTCTTTCTTCTGTCTCTCCAGATCGTTCTTTACGGCGTATTGCTTCGCATACCATCGAAGCAGTTGAGACTTTGGAGCAATGCATTTATAATCGAAAGCGTTGGCAAATCCCTGCTGCTCAAATGATGGATGTGCTATCGGATACGTTGTGTAGAGTGCTCGATGTTTGTGAATTTATCCGAAATGGCTCATCTCAAGCAGATTGGCAAGAAGCAGCCAATGTTGCCTTTGATGACTTGTACGATGTTATGAATAGGCTAAACACCAAGTTGGAGTTATATGAGGTTTCTTTACTTGCCTTTTCCAACTGTTAAGGATATTTAGACGGTGAAGGAAGAATTGTCCAGCTTGGGTAGTGGACGAGGTGAAGGGAAAAAAGTCCTTGAATTGATGTTGAGAGATTTTGAACAAAGCGGTATTCACCTTGCACCACATCGACAAGAAAGATTTCGTCAGCATTCTCAGCGAATACAACAACTGACTCATCTGTTTCTAAATCCCCCTAATACTCCTACTCCTATCAAACCCCCGTGGAGTAGAAATGATGACGATCAAACACTCGGTCAAGTCTTATTAACCTGTCCTGATGAAGCACAAAGAAAAGTCGCTTATGAAACCAGATTTAATGAAGAGCGTCCAGAATGGCAAATTCTTCAAGATTTAATGCAAGAAAAGCAAGAATTGGCCGCACTTTTGGGTCATGCCAGCTTCAGTGATTGGTTCCTAAAGGATAAGATGTTCCGCACTCCAGGTATTTTTTCCATTTTTGTTTTTCATCGTTGTAATGCCACAGCTTCCTTTTTTTGCCTAATTCTGGGAAAGATCAAGTAGGGCAATTTCTGACCAGTCTTTCAACACTTACACATGAGCCTATAAATGAGGCTTATAATGTCTTGGGTCGTTTAAAAAGACAGCTTTCTTCATCCGATAAAACAAACGAATTCGTTAATCCATGGGATCGGGACTACTTGGTCAATCAGTTTAATCGTCGAATGATTCATTCTGATTTTTCTGCCTCTTTTATGGAGTTGAGACCATATCTACAACCAGGACAAATCTTATTCGCCCTTTCTAAGCTTTATCAAGACCTTTTTGATATTCAGCTAGAACCAGTGCCTGTTGCTGAATCCGAAATTTGGCATTCTGATGTTCGAAAGTTGAATGTTTATCAGTTGAACGGCTCAGCAAGTAGAACCTTGCTAGGAAGTATATATTTGGATTTGTTTGCTAGAAATGGAAAACCCTCCGGAGCAGCACATTACACCGTCCGTTGTGGCCGAAGAATATGGGATTGGGAAGCCGATCTTTGTCCCAAACTCTCTGGATGGGATGGGATTGGACAAAGGGAGAAGAGACAGACGGCTCTAGTGGTACTTAGCTGTGCGGCGAAGAATCGGGAATATTTTACGGTGGAAGAGGTAGAAACATTATTTCATGAGATGGGACATGCGTTACATTGTAAGTTTCCTTCCTTCCTTTTATATACTTGAAGCACAAATTAGCAATGGTTTCCAAGTCTGATTATCATCATGTGGCAGGAACGAGATGTCAATTGGATTTTGTGGAAATCCCTTCAGTCTTGGCCGAGAAATTTGCCATTCATCCGACCCTTTTAGAGAGCAGTCTTTATCACCCGCAGACCCAAGATTTGATGCCCAAGGGCTTGTTTAACGATTACCTTGAGAAGACACGACAGACCAAGGAAGCTCACACGTTGAGGCTTTTAGAGTTGCATCAACAATTGTTACTTTCTCATGTTGATTTGACGTTTCATCGTGCCTCCCCCAAGCAGCCATTGCTGGAATTGTTGGGAAGTGTAGAGCAGGATCCGTTGATTAATCCCACTCCGACTATGCGAGAAAAGACCTTTCCTTGGCCCATGTCTATTGCACATCTGGGATCATATGGAAGTGGTTATTATTCCTATCTCGTTGCTAGAATTGTATCAGAACGGATATGGCGAGAGGCCTTTTGCTCTAAACCACTGGCTAAACAACACGGGCCCAGATACCTGAAAAGTGTGCTTCAATGGGGTGGGTCCAGGGATGGATGGGAATGTTTGAGCGATTTCTTCCAAGCACCGATTGAAGGCCAAAATTTGTTGGGAGGCGATGGTTCCGGTTGGATGGATGAATGGATTAAAAATTTATGACCATTCTCTCCCTGATTATTTTATTATTGGGATGACGACGTGGGCACTTTTGGTAATAAAGGTTCTTTAACCGTTGCTTCAGTGTCATCCGGACAACAGCGTTCTTCCTCACAATCTTTGGCACATTTCAGCAGACATTTGCTAATGCTCTCCATTGGTCTCTTCTTGGGCAGGCCAGCCGTATCGGTACTGCTTACCAGTCGTTGGAACTCGGGCTGAACAGTAGTGGAATGAACGCCATGATTATGTAGCACCTGCTGAACCTTGTTTTGTATCCGCATTACATCCGCAGCAATCGGCTTTAACAAAACGTGTACTGATGCCACCAGCTTGGTATCCGATAACTGCCAGACATGGAAATCATGGGCAGAAATCACCTCAGGCAATGCTTCAATCTCTCTTCGGATTTCCTCAATGGATATGTTTCCTGGTGTTACTTGTAGGAGGATCAAGCAGGTACATCGGGCTAGAGGGAGTGTAAAGGAAACTATCATGGTGGTAATGAAAAAACTATCCTCCTTCTTGTTAAACTCGTTGCAAAGAAATGTAGGAGAAATTGTGGGGGAAAATACCTTATTAAGGGATCCATGTAATAACGTGCATGCCATCCATTAGCCAGCAATATTACCAAACCACTAATTATTACTGCCAAACTTCCCAATGCATCTCCCATAATGTGCAAAACTACACCTTTCATGTTTAGATTGTGAGTGTGTTCATGGTCGTGTTGATGCTCTTTCTCGATTCCACCAACAGAAGTTGCACTAAATGAATCCATTTTTCTAATATGTCTTGCGGTGTTTAAAAGTGCTGCACGACGTTTAATTGGATGATGAGGCATTTCAGCAATAATTTCCTCTTCCTTGGACTTGATAGGTTCCTCATCCAAGCTATGGTCAAAGCTAACATGTTGCCATTCCTCGTCCTTTTTGGCGATAATTTCTTCATTAGAAACGTGGTGGTGATGATGATGATGATCTGCTGCTCCACCGTGGTGATGGTGATGAGCATCATGAAACAAGAGCAAACCGGCCAAGTTCATGAGCAAACCAGCGGATCCAACAATTACCACCAAGAGAGGATTTCCTACTTCTAAAGAGAGAGTTTTAATTGGGGGAACAAGGTGGAAAAGAACCTACCGTTGGGTTCAATGAATCTTTGAATGACTTCAATATAGAGCGTAAAACACAGGGCTAATAAAAAAACCGAATTCACCAAAGCTCCCAACACCTCTGCTCTTTGCCACCCATAGGTATACTCGGGATCGGCAGTTTTTCGCTGAGCCAGCTTGATGGCATACAACGCAACACCAATGGACAGGAGATCGGAGAGCATGTGAAAAGAATCCGCTATAAGCGCAATGGAATTGGCATAATATCCAACGCTTATTTCTGCAATAAAGAAAATAAAGGTCAGTACTAACAGGATGAAGAGTTTAGTGGTGCGCTTTATTGATAGCATGGTAATTGTGATTTCTTTTGAAAAATGGCAGTGCCAGGGAATTAAGTGTCATGTGATGTAAATCACAATCAACTTTCCCATGCTTTCTCATTGTGGTGCTGCTGGTTGGTATTCTCAAAAAACTCACGTGCGCAACTGCTTCTTCATCCCACATGACAAAACCAAGTAAATGGTGCTAAGCATCTACAAAATCGGCATTTATTGAAATGGAAATCATGACACAACACTTTGTATAATTATTTACCCTAATTATTGAAAGATATATAAAACTTGGGTAATTTTGACACTAGCATTAGTAGGGGCGGGCTTACTCCAATACCGAACTAGGCCTTGGAAATTAGCGGAGTAGGGGAAACCCCTTTTTTAATGGAATTTTTTACTGTTTTTTGGATCTAATTTTTTTGCTTCTACTTCACCATTTACTACTACAGTACACTCTGACAGAATCAGAATTTCTCCCCTTCTCACATAACCCACCATCTCCTCTTTGAAGGCAAGCAGTGCTTTGCTAAATCATGTTGAACAACTACTTGATTCTCCTCCTCCTCCTCTTCCAACTGGCAACCGTTGTAAAAGGTGAACTTTTACTTAGTGACGGAACAAGCTTCCCAACCTGTAGTTATTTTCAAAAAGTAAAAACCTTCAACATTACCGGAACTTTGGTCGAAATCACCTTGAAAGAAGATGAAGAAAAAAAATGTTCTTTGGTGAAAAACTTGAAAGAATGGTCGACCAACGAGCTACAAAGTCGAAGCGAAAAGAAGGAGGAGGAGGTTCATACCATCATGTTTCTGGATTTTAACAATAATCCCTGCAGCGATGTTAATTATTTCTCAGATGTAAGAGCTTTTCAATAGGTGTGTAAGAGAAGTAACCAAAAAGTTGGGCGCTTAAAGACAATTAGAGTTGCCCTGGAATTCCAGTCCTATTTGAAACAACTTGGGTATCCCAACCCGGATGGATTTTTATTGGTTCGTGGATGGTCGAAAGGAGCAGAAGATTTTGGAAATCCTGTCCTTGATAGCTGTTCAAACCTTCTCTGCGAATACCAATTCCCTCCTTCAACTTTGAAATATCAACTTTTGGATTCATCCACTTTGGATGAGACACTGAGTCTGATTAGAAACAATATCAACTCGATTGTACGATTAACTTCCGGTAAATCAATGATCTTCTTCTAAATATGTGCGTGTGTGTGTGTGTGTGCGCGTGTGCGTGTGGTAGAACTTGGTATTTGGAATGAGGTGTTTTCTTCCTTTTTATACAAAAGTATTCACACCTTGGTGATGCTCTCGGTAATTTTGCCAATTATATTAACATCTATTAGTACTTTGGCCTGATTATATGGGCAGCTTATCGTTTTTACCAAAGTTTTGTTAGTATAAAGTCGTCCCTTGATCTAAGAACAACGATATTCTTGCTTGCTTTTTCAAGTACCATTAGTAAGTTTTGTCATTTGTAAAGGCATGAAGATTTGATCAAAATAGTTGGTATTATCATGATTTGTGGCCCTGTTATTGCTTATTACGGGGTAGTTCTATCGTTTTTATCCCGCATTTTGGAAGCCTGTACCTTTGGTTTGCTTATATATTTGTGGTATTTTTTACTTTACCCCCGCTTTATAAAGAGATTGTTTAGGACGATTTTTCAGTTGGAGCTTAGAACCGATAAATATATCGTATTTATCAGGGGGTTCACGGTGTTTATAACCACGGTGGATGTTTTAAACGACTTTGCAGGATTGGTTGGCCAATTTACCAGACATGATGCCATCACAAATATTGTTCATAGGATAAATATTTATGTGCTTGTTTGGCTTTACTTGTTATTAGCAGCGGGATTTGTTAGTTTTGGTTAGTTCTTCTTTTAATCATTAATAGCCTAAAACATCCCATAGCTCTATACTTTCGCTTAAAGGAAAAGGGAATATCGACCACAGAGATTTCTAAAGTCTTGAAATCCTTGACTTTAATGGCAATAGTCAGCTTTATTGCTTATTTCATCAGGGCAGTTTTGGGCACTGGTTGGGTCAAGAAGTTCTTGTTCTTTGCCAAACCTTTTGCCGCTTATGAAATAATCGTTTCCTCAACCGGCCTGTTGAGATGTTACGTCCTTATACAAATTATAAGCGTTCGAACTAGCCCCCCTCCTGGTGAAATCAGCACTGGAAATTCCCAGATAAATATTATCAATGAAAAGTTGTTTCCAAATCTCTTGAGATCCAACCAAAAAAGCGATCAAGCTTAAAACAATCCTCAATAAAAAACATTTCTTCATGAACATTAAAAGTTTTTTTTGGTCGTTGATTGGACGGAGAAAAAAGAGACAAAAGAGTGAGGAGAGTGGGATTCGAACCCACGCCTCCGAAGAGACCAGAGCCTTAATCTGGCGCCTTAGACCAACTCGGCCATCTCCCCTTGTTGACATGGAAATTATAAAAAATATATTTCTTATTGTTTGTAATCAGGTATTTGCATTCCAGAACATTCTTTAGATTTGATTAATGACAACTACGCGTATTATTAAAGGTGTTTCATTGGGATGATCTCTACCAAGAGTGGTAATAGAAAGGAGAGAGAGAGTGTGTGTGTGGGAGGGTGGGAGTAGGAGTGGACGGGGAGCAAGCATGAGATTGAAAAAATGGGAAGGAAAGAGGAAGGACAAGGCAGTTGTGTGTGAAAAGGAAGGAGGATGATTGGTCCCATGACATCACATGAAAGGATCAAGACAAGATCCTGAGGAGTATTCTGGGAAATCACATGCACATCGTGAGAAGTTACTAAAACTCAGATCGAAGCCGCAGAGGGAAATGGAGAAGAATATCTTTTGCAATTGCTTTTCCGTTTTTACTAAACAACCTTTGAAGAAAATGGTTAAAAATACCACCCAAAACTTCTTTTATCAAGCTACCTCTCAAGTTCCGTACAAATCCAGCGCTACTGTGCCGATTGACGGGGATCGTGCAGTTGGAGTGGAAAGAAGTGGTGAAACAGCAACAGGAGGAGGAGGAGGAGGAGGAGGAAAGAACAAAAGACAGGCCAATATTGGACAGCAACAGAATCCTTTCAAGGCTTTCATGCAGGCAGTCTTTACTTCTCCCACCTCTCCCACCTCTCCCACTTCTCCCACTTTTACACCAGCACCAGCACCAGCACCAGCACAGTTGCCAACACAAATATTGTCGATATATGGAAAACCTCTTACTTCTTTACCTGTCAAATATGTTCTTCACAAGCCAGACAAGTTAGTCCTACAACCACCAGCAATGATTCAACTCTGCACTGCGTACTTGCTGCTCTTTGGGGTTGGAACGGAAGGAGTCTTCCGAGTCTGTGGAAGTTCCAAACGATCAAGTGAACTCGAAGCAGTGTTATGCTCACTCTCCAACCTTGCTCCTGGTAATGAGAAGGAGGAGGATTCAGAGAGTATAGTTGAAAGTTGGAAGGATAAATTCAACGTTCATGACGTAGCAGCAGTGTTGAAAAGGATAATATCTCGCCTTCCTGAGCCACTTTGTACACTAACACATTATGAAGAATTCCGAGGATTGGCTACTAGTAAGTGTTTATTGGTGTAGGAGAATTAAACTGACTTGTGGGAAAGTAGCTGGAGGATATTCCCTAGTTAAACAGCAAGAATTATTGAACCGATTACCCGCAAGTAATCAACACACGTTGCTACACTTGTTACGCTTTTTACAGCATTTCTCCACCTTTTCCGAGCATACTTTGATGACTGATTCCAATCTGGCCAAGATCTTTCAGCCTCTCATTCTCTCCCATCCGAAACATTCCGAAATTGTCGAAACTTATCATGAAAATGCCAGCATAATCCTTGGCTTTATTCGTAATGCCCATTGCTTGACTCCTTCTTCCCTTGCCGCCGCCACCACCACCACCACCACCAATACTTGTGAAATGGTGGAAGACATTTACGGAACCAGGTTAGAGAAGGAGTTGGGAGATGTGACTGCATTGAGTGAAGAACATGTACCAAATGTTACTCATTTGCAATTACATCAAATGGCGCGAAGATGGTGTCCTACCACTTCCACTAACATTACGGATCAAGTGATTCCTACTACTTCTTAACCTCACTCCTTACACCGCACTTTATCCATCAACAATTAACGAAAGAAGCATTAACGATCAAACAGCATTTTTTTTTCTGTGCTTTTACACACTTTTATCAAAAGCATGTGATTTCTATAATTATTATTTTTTCTATTTAATAAATATTTCTTCTTTTTGATTGATTTTTGTTTAAATGATGGAACTCTCTACTAATGATCGTACCATTCTTGCAGCTATTCTTGCTCAACAACATGGGGAGATTTTGAATCCGTTTACCTTACCACCACCACCACCTTCCCCTCCTCCCTCCTTGCCACCTCCCACCTCCTCCCTGAGACCTGAGGAAGAGGCCTGGATAAAGGAACAGGAAAGAAAAGTAGTAGTGTTATCATCCATAGAAGGGCAAGAGGAAGAAGCCTTGTCCTTGATTACAAGGGTGATTGATAGATATCCTCAACAGGCCTCACCTTACAATAACCGGTACTTTTCCCCTTTCCTTCCCTTCCCTTCCCTTAAACATCCCGAAACTTATAGAGCTCAGGTATATCGGTTAAAGGGGGGAGCCAACGAAGAAGCATTGCAAGATTTGAACCAAGCCATAGCATTAAGCAGTGACCAAGACCTATTGGCCCTGGTACTCTTTCTATCATCAAATTAACAGACTTCATTGATGATGGTGATGGTGGTGGTGGTGGTGGTGGGAATAGGCGTATACTCAGAAAGGATTGATATTAAGAGAGAAAGAAGGAGAAGAGGAAGCGGCCTTTGAAGCATTAAGGAGAGGAGCCAAGTATGGAAATGCTGTGGCCAAGCAACTCATGGCCAAGGAAAATCCTTTTGCAAAGTTGTGTCATGCCACAGTGTTGCAATTGATCAAATCCCCCTCTCCTTCTTCTAAACAGTAGTGGTTCTAGATGAGGTGGTGGTAGTGGTGGTAGTGGTGGTAGTGGTAGCAGTAGTGGTGGTAGTGGTAGCAGTAGTAGTAGTGGTAGTGGTAGCAGTGAGGAATAAAACTATCGTTGTTTAAAACGTAGTCTTGGTTTAATGGTCAGGTTGGGTGGGGCTAAAACCACCTCTCCAAAGGTAATTCTTTCTCCTTGTTTGGCCAATTCCTCTTCTTTTTGTTGTTGTTTAAAGGCTCGTTTCTTTTCTGCTAGTCGTTGTTTTCTGGTTGTTTTCTTGCTTACTCCTCTGGTGGTGTCTCTTCTGGTGGTACTGTCGAGGGTGGTGGTGTCGAGGGTGGTACTGTCGAGGGTGGTGGTGTCGAGGGTGGTGGTGTCGAGAGTGGTGGTCTGTGGGGCAGAAGAAGGATTACGACGTTGCAAGATTTGCTGTTGATGATAAAGAATACGCTTGAAAACTCTGGGGAAATCATCATTTTCCTTTCTCTTCTTTCCTTTGCTGGTGGTACTCCCAAGAGTGGTTGGTGCTAAATCACTAAGTAGAGGGGAGCGGGATTAGAAGGAAGGAAGTGAGAGAGAAGGTACAAATTGGTGTCTTCTTCTTTAGCAGCAGCAGCAGCAGCAGCAGTAGTAGTAGAAGCGTATTTATTCATTTTCAATGATAAAACTGCTATCAGGAGCAGCAGCAGAGGAAGAAAGAGCAGAAGAAAATCTCCTCTCTCCTCCTGCCTCCACATCACTGTCAATTCCCAAACCTTCTTCCCAGTAAATGGCACCACTCTCAGGTCTTTCCTCTTGAGATGATGGCACCTGCACATAGCCAACATTGTCAGCTCTAGCACGCCACACCAAACACATGGCCAATAGGGCAGATTGGAAAGAACCAGTAACAAAGTAGGGAAGCCAGGTGGTCCAATTAGTGCCAGGACGAACGGCCAAAGAGAGAAAGAGCAGAAATGACCCGGGTGCCTGGATCATCATGGTGAATATGCTCAAGGCACCCACACTCTTCCCCACCATTCGTTGTATTAGTCAGCACCGTCCAATAGGAGTTACCTTGGAATGCCAGGTGGATATTAACTGGGGCACATATTGAATCACCCCGGTTAAAGTACCGAATATTCCCATAATCCCTGCCCAAAAGATCACCCATACATTACTCGCATCTTTGGTGACTTTAATCATCATGACGCTGAATATTAATGTGCTCAAGTGAAAGGCCAAGGAGAGCCAGGTAACTATCATGGCTTCTTTCCATTCTTGTTCCAATCTCTCTGCTAGAACTGCTCTAGTACCAATACCTCCTCCTCCTCCTGTGGTTGTCCTGGGTGGGGGAACTGTGGGGAAATAGGCCAAATAGAGTAGAAAACTATCAGGGTTAATAGTGCAAGTGGGAGTGCAAGTGGGAGTGGAGTGGTTGTTACATGATGGTAAATAATATCCAAATGGCAAATACTTGAACTATTCCCAGGGTATTTTCCAAGCATCTACCAAGACTCTCCTCACCTTCTTAACCCACTGGAGTGAAGAAAGTACCACTTCAGCACAACAAGCCAGAGTATCATATTGCAAAATAGCAATGTTGACCAAATTGGCCCAACCACCCAACATGCCCAGCAACAAGAACCAGGGACTGAAGCCCAAACTACTCCCAGTGGAGATGATGCGATAGTGCTACTCCCCCAACTTTATTAACCCTTGGAATGGTTGGGTTGAGGAGAGGGGGGGAAACCTGTAATAAATAGGAAAAGATCGTTCCTGAGAGCAAAAATAAGCCCAACCATAAATTCCAAGCATCATGAGGGATTTCTTTACAGTCCATCTTCTTTGGTTGGTGGTGGTGGTGGTGGTGGTGAAGAGAGAAGAGGGGACCATTCCTCTCATCATTACTACCTACCATTTACCCCCCCCCCTATTCCCCAATGTACACACAATGAACACACAATGAACACACAATGAACACACAATAAACACACAATAAACACACAATGAACACACAATGAACACACAATGAACACACAATAAACACACAGTTCAAGAGAGTAGTAATGAATAAAGAGAATTATAAATTTGATATTTCCACACCACCTCTTTTTGGTGGTGGTGGTGGAGGGTGGAAGAAGAAGAAGGGGAAAATGCAGGTTCTTTTATTCTTTTCTGGGACTACTACCAACAAAGGAAGTAGTAAGTGGTGGTCACTACTCTTCCCTTTCTCCCCACCACCTCCTCCACCTCCACCACTCTCATCAAGATAGTCATCAGGATGTCTACGCATTTCGTGGTGGAATTGCCCCCGGAGGGTTCCGAATTCAAAATCGCTGCCGACAATTACCAGGAAACCAAGAGCGACTGGATCGCCAAATTATTGGAATCTCATCATTCTGACTTGATGGTTTGTTATTTTATCCTTTTCCATGCTGCCTTGACCATGTTACAATTGGTTATTTTGGTCTTTTCTTCCTCCTCCCTTGCTTCTCCCCATGCTTCTCCCCATGCTTCTCCCCATGCTTCCTCCCGTGCTCCCCATGCTTCTGCCCATGCTTCCCCTCATGCTTCACCAGCACCAGCACCAGGAGGAGAAGCAGCACTCTTCAACCTAGCCCTGAAATATCTATTTTGCCTCAACCTGGGGTTTCTGGGCCTTTTTGGTGTTGAACAATTATGCCGATTTTGTCTTGGTGGCTGTGCTTATTTCAGCCTGGGAAACCTGTTTGACCTCTTCATCCTAGCCTGCACATTCTGGCTACAACTTGATTTAAAAACCCCTGAGCGTCAAGTAGCAGGGTTGTTGTTGACGTTTCGGCTATGGAGGTTGAGCAGGCTGGCGGATTTCTCCCATGAGGCGAGATTCACGCATGGCGGATTTACCTTTCAAAATGATACCGAGAGAATGTCTTATCTCGCCGCCCTGCTGTACCTGCAAGAAGAAAGAAACCTGGATTTGGAAAAAAAGGTGAAGGATTTATCAAATGAATGTTTGGATTTGGAACAACAATTAAGTCATATGCTGAATACTGCCCTGCGACGTCCTCCCCGTCCTCCTTCTTCCTCTTGATCTCTTGCTTTGATGCTGTCCTGTCTGTCATTGTGAGTGTCTGCCGTTGTGAGTGTCTGTCGTGAGTGGGCGTGGTGTGGG